>JAJJWW010017132.1:0-68034 GCA_023531295.1 Papaver armeniacum
TAGATATTGGGTTGGATCCGAATATGGTCGCCCACATGTGTATGCTTGCTTGAAGCCGGTATGGTTCATATTCCCTTGGTTTGGAACCTATAAACATCTCTAGCTTATGTGTAAAGGGTTCGTGATTCCACCAATATCACATAAGTTTACCATAAGAAAAAGTGGTAACTCTAACCTAAGAGTTACCATCTAGAAAAAGGTTTTAAAAGTTCTTGGCACATGAAACAAGCTTGTGCTCATCATTGGTGATTGTAGTACCTGCTAATCGTCGAGTTGGATCATTGTTATTCTTGCTTTGTTCCTTGTTTTCCAAATCAGGAGATCAAGTTCAAAAGGTATGAACCGATGCTTCCGCTTAATGTATAATCTCGATATTGGTATCATGAGATATTGGTTTTGCGTTTTAAATTGCGATATAACATGCTTTGTATGCTTGAAAGTTCTTGATAACCTGATAGTAACTTTGATTAGGGTTCTTGTTGTTTTTGGGTTAAAAACCATTAATGGATGTATAAATATTTCGGATCTTGATAAGGATGTTTTATTGTAGAAATATTTAATTGGGTATATTAATTATTGATTCAGCGATCTCTGGAAAGTTTTGTATCGTTTTGAGCGTTTGGTTTTGAAGTCATAAAACCTAGTTTTTATATCATGTTTGTGGCAGTGGTTTACGATGATTGTTTTGATGTATATGTCGATCCATATTAATTAAAATTAATATAGATAGATATTGCTCTCTGAGAGCTTTCATTCACATATTATTTGCTTGAATCGAGCTTGTATGAGAGATATCGTCTAAAGTTGATGTGATACATGTGTTGCTGAAATTTGGAGAGATGATGAATAGTAATGCTTAAGTTAAATCGGCAAAGTCAACAGTAAGAAATCGGCGAGTCAGCTCGGTCCCAAAATCGGCGGAGTCAACTCGGTCGGGGATCGGCATTCAGCTCATGGTTCGGACGGTGGGTGGATGCGCGGTTCGGTTCAGTGGGTGGGTCCAGTCAGGACGATTAGGTCAACTCGCCCGGTCGGACCGGCGGTTCAACCCGTGGTTCGGCTCTGGTTATTTGTTTTTCATTTTCTCTATATTTTGGTTGTGGGATCAATCAATTTGGTACCCTAAGGTTTTGACGCTCAGAATTCCAATAAAACTATTTTCAGAACCTAATAAGATTCACATGATAGAGTTTCTTTGAAATTATATGGTTAATCATTTTTATCCATGATAACTTGTGAATGGTTCTATGTTGTGATTGTCTAATTTCTTTGATATACAACATGTATGGGTGCAGGATTAATTCATATCTTGCTGATTTGTATGTCTAGATAACATGTTGATTTTGATTAGATAATCATCTTGGTTTGATAACATGTTTGGTTGAATTATAATCTTGATTGAATAACATGTTAAAACAATTGAGTGGGAGGTTATTTGGTTGAGTTTGTTTTTAATTCCCAAAACCATTAACTGCATATATTAAATAGATGTAAAAATATTACTTGTGGTAGCGAGAGATGATTAGGAGTTTAACGATTTTCGATCTGCGACTTGTAATGTTGTTTTGCTATTTATTTAGATTAATATTTACCAAAGTTACTTTTGAATGTGTATAGTACCCATAAGTTTAATATCCCTTTTCTTATTTTCGTATGCTATGTTAGACTAAATGGCTTCCAAGTATCATTCTTTGATTTGAACAAGGGTGAAAAACTTGATGGCGACAACTATAACATTTGGCGCGAAAGGTCATTTTTCTCTTGAATGATGATGGGCTACGAGGAAATAACTGGCATGTGATGCCTCGGCTTTGAGGAGGTACGACGGTTGGCACCGTCGCAACCTCGAACTTACTTAGGAATGGATTAAGAGGATCATGGTGTGCGTCCTTATGATCCACAAAGGCTCAATGCACAATGATCTCATTGGGGTTTGAGAACCTGTTTACTCATGACATGCTTCGTGATCGGGAAGAAATTTGGGTTACACTACTGTGGCTAAGTTACAGCTTTAACTATGAAGTTTGACACTTATCAAAAGAGGCCACGATGTTACAATGAAGCAACATTTGAGGACAATGTGTCAATGATACGCGAACTTAGTCTGCGGAGTCATCACTTGACAGATAGACAACAAGTACAATACATTATTAATTGTTACCTAACTCTTGAGGAGCAGATAGAAGCAAAACATGACACATAATGATAATGTCCGAACTTTTGAGATATTTCTCTCGTGTCGAACTAGAATCGACGCTTGGCACCGACTAAGGCCCTTGATTACATTTTATTTACTGAATACATTGCATATAGACCAAGGGTATAGCGCCAAGAGGTAGGTTTCTTTTGCTAAGAAGTCCTCGTGATGGATGGGTCGTCCACCTGCACGATCTAAAGCGCATAAAGAGGCAAAGCGTGCTGGTAAGAAAGACAAAGCGAGAGATGAAATGTTTTTACGTGATAAGAAAGGACCCTTTCTTCGTGAATGCTGCGAGCCAAGAAGGTAATCCCCGAACCTCTTCCTCTGTTATGATGTTTTGTTTCTAGTGAGCATTAGTTGCTCATTCTCCTCATTTGTGGGTTGTAGATTCGGAGCAACCAACCATGTAACGAGGACCGAAGGGTTCCTAGATTATCGTCGAGTTCTGTTGGGAGCATGAGAGTTTATATAGGAACAACTAGCATAAAAGTACTTGGCATCGGTACCTATGCTGTAAATCTGCGACAAGGTATACGATAATCCTCCATGATGTACTATGCTCCAGATATTGGCCAAATTTAGTTTGATTAATAGTATATTGCGTCTAGGCTTTAGTTTTCTTTTTGAGAGGTAGTGGTAAGATTTGCTTAGGCGAGTTTTATGGTTTTGTTTTTATGTCGGATGGTTTTATGGTTTTGGATGTGACAATTCTAGTTCTTATGATGCTAATAAATCTATTTCATTAGTTGCGTCTTCTCGGATGTTAATAATGATTATTTGTGATTTGGCATGCTAGATTCGTCATATAAGGCAAGAAAGGATGACTAGGCTAGCTAGAAAAGGTCTTTTAGGACCCATCACTAAAGTCTCCTTGCCTCCTGCCGAACATTGTCTTCATGAGGAAAGCCATTAGAAAGCAAGATTTGGGACAGATAAAAGGGCCTCACGAGCCTTTACAGTTAATTCATTGATATATGTGGCTAATGAAACGTTAAGGCAAGACATGGAGACTCTTATTTCATCACTTTCATAGATAACTGCAGCGATATGCCGTGTATTACCCGATATCCCCACAAATCGAAGCATTTGGACACTTTAGGCGCTATGTGCAGTGGAAAATCAACTAAATAAAGGCATTAAGGCTCTCAGAACTGGCCAGTGACGCGGTATCTATCGAGCCTATTCAAAAATTGCTGAGAAAAAGGGATCACGAGACAATTACGACTATTTCTGGTACTCTAGCAACAAAATGGTGCTTAAGCGGAAGAGAAGGAATCGTAATTTGTTAGGCATAGTTAGGTCAATCATGGCGCCAAGTTCATCTTCCTATTTCTTTTTGGGGAGATCGCTCACATTACGCATATGTCCTTAATCGTGTGCCTTGAAGTCGAGTACCTTCCACCCCATATGAATTATAGATGAAGAAAACCCGAATTAGGTAATTTGGACCATAGAGGGTTCATTTAACTTATGTACACAATAATTCTCATGGTATGGGAAGCTGGGCCCTCAGGCTTGAAAAAAGTGTATCTTTATAAAGATATTGATCACTCAAAAGGCCATGTGTTCATTAGTACATCACGATGGAAGTGTGGCGAGATTGAGTCACGTGATGCAGATTTCACTTGAACATTATTTTCCTAGAAGGAGCGAGGTAGGGGAGATCTTAGCTTCTTTGAGGTGGAAGAGTCAATGGAAGACACACCAATTACGTCCCAGTTGAGAATAAGCGAAGAAATTCCTCGTTCTCTAGGGGAAAGTGAAAGTGTTTTTTGATAATGGATTTGGCTCCCTCAGATCGGAACCCGATCTCGGAGAAGTGAACGTGGAAAAGTCCTGTCAATCGTTTTTCAGATTGAGAGAGGAAGTTTCATGGTTTTCTCACATGATGACGAGCCTAAGAATTTCAAAGAGGCTATGTCATCTCCTAAAAGGAAAATGGATTATTGCATCGAAAGAAGAAACGAGAATCAATGAGGATTAATGGTGTGCTTGTCACGTTGACCTCCCAAGGAAGGCGCAAGGCTGTGGAAACAAATGGGTTTCAAAGTCAAATTCAATGCGGATGGTTTTAGATGAAAGATATAGGGCTCTCCTTGTGGCGAAGGCTACACCCCCAACGGAGGTGACTACGAGGAAACTTTCTCCCAGATGGTGAGAATTGCCTCGATCGCCTTATGCTATCTATTATCGCACATATGGATTTGGAACTTCATCAAATGGATGTTAAACTGCATTTCTCAATGGAGAACTAGATGAGGAAATTTACATGGAGCAACAGGAGAACCGTGATTAAAGGTCAAGAGGCGCAAAGTTTGCAAGCTCCAAAAATCTATTTATGGCCTAAAACAATTATCTAGACAATGGTATTTAAAATTTGATCGAGCCATTGTTTCCAATGGGTTACGATGAAGAGGAAGACCATTGTGTACGTTAAACGGTCGATAAAGGTTTCCTTATCTGTCATATATATTTGATGATATCCTTATAAATTTGCGATAACATGGAAATTTATTTAGCCACCACAAAAGAGTGGTTGTCTCGGCTTTTGAGATGAAGGAAATGGAGAAGCAAGCTATGTGCTCGGGTTAAGATCTTAGAGATCGTTCAAAGAGACTTTCAGGTATGTCACAAGAGACATACATTAAAGGAGTTCTTGAGCGATTTCGCGAAAAGATTACCAAGCCCATAGACACACCAGTTGCTAAGGTCGGATCTTAAGCCTTGAGATGTGCCCTAATACCCCTAAGAAAAGACAGGATATGGCAGTACCCTATTCAACGCAATTGGGAGCCTGATGTATGCTATGATGTGTACTCGGCTTTGACATATGCTATGTTATTGGATTAGTTAGTCAATACCACGATCGAATCCACAGATTTTGGAAACCTGTGCGGCGGTGAGAGGATACTAAGGTATCTCAAAGGACGAGCGACCTCATGTTATGCTACAAGAGGTTCAGATCGTCTCAGTGGTTATTGTGATGCTGCTGGAATGGCTTGAAATGGGAGAGCAAAATGCATCAGGGTATGCTTTCTTGCTAAATGGTGGGACCATCACATGGAGTAATAGAAACATTCAATTGTCGCTATGTCGTCAATGTAATCTGAGTTTGTAGCTTGTCAAAATTGCAGAACAAGAATCTAATTGGTTAAGGAGGTTCTTTGAAAGTTTTGAATTTGTCACTCACGCTACTAATGCGGTGAAAATTCAACGATACACATCAATGATTGATTATGCAAAAGACCCAAAGTACCATGGAAAGACTAAGCACATTGATAGGGGTGTTGCTTTATTAGAGATGCTCTTGCCAAAAAGAAATAGTTTTGGTACATGCCTACAGAATTGATAGTTGATCCCCTTACTAAACCTATACCAAGAGATGTTTTCTTGTCTCATGTTGGCGTTAGGTTTACGTAGATGGTAATGGATGTCTCTATATTTTATTTCATTTTTAAAGACATGATGATAGTAGATGCATATGTTTTATTGGATATTTATCAATAATCAATACAATTTGATAATGGATCATTGCTATGATTAATTGTTTACTTAAACATGGGATACCCATACATTGGTGCATAAGAATGCATTATGTCAAACTTGATTAATATGTCCGGGTATGGGTAGGTGACTCTCATCATGATCACCACATTAAGGAGAGCAAGCAAAGATGAGATGATGCATGTACTTGGCAATACAAAATGAGATATATATAGTGAAGATCGATGATGAATGTACCTCTGTTCATCATACCTTAAATAATATCCAAATAAGAAATCTCTTCCACGGCGCTTGTTGGCAGCGTTAATTTGGATTAGGCGCAAGTTGCGACTAAGTCAAATTTATGAAGTGTAAGAGTTTGTGACATATATTTGTTTAGTCAAGTAAAACTCCACTCTAGCGCATTTCATATAGGTAGCACAGCCCTACGGAGGCGGAAAATCGTTCCCTGCTTTTCTCACCATGTGAGTCGAAATAATTAGATTATACACGAGTAACCTTCGACTTTTGACTTTGTTATTAAGTAAAGATTCGATGATTGCTACTTTAGCAGGTGTCCTGTGGCCATGGATGATCAAGCTTAAAGGGTGCATATCCTGGAAATAGTTGATTACGAAACTTCATGGCAATAGGGTGAAAGGAAGGTCATCAAACTCATGAATGTTTTGTATTCTGATCGGCGACTTGGGTTGCCTTCTTGTCGAGTTGCAACACAAGTGTGAATGTACAATAAGCTAGCATGAGGGTTAGACTAGCTCCTGAGGATCGGGTAGTCTAGACCAATGAGATTTTGATGGACCCTAGGATACTATGAGATACAAACATTTTTTTTAAAAGGGTTGATGTCTCTATGTTGACCATATTGAGTTTGCTAGTATGGAGCTCCCAAAATGCGAGGTACCTCGGTGCATTTAGGCCATTTACTAATATGAACTTTTCTTTCTTCCGGTACAATCCACACACACACTATGCAGTGGGAGATGTTAGATATTCGGGTTGGATCAAATATGGTCATACCCCATATTGTATGTGGTAAGCCGGTATGGTTCCATATTCCTTAGGGTTTGGAACCATATAAACATCTCTAGCTTATGTGTAAAGGGTTACGTGATTCCACCAATATCACACATAAGTTTACCATAAGAAAAGTGGTAACTCTAACGTTAAAGAGAGTTACCATTAGGAGAAAAAGGTTTTAAGTTCTTGGCACAGTGAAAATGTTTGTGCTCATCATTGGTGATTGTAGTACCTGCTAATCGTGGGTTGGATCGTTATTTATTCTTTCTTTGTTCCTTATTTTTCCAAATGGAGCTCAAGTTCAAGTATGAACCGATGCAGCCCAAGCAATCGTATAATCTCTGATAAATTCAATTTTAAGCAAATTTATCGGGTCGAGTAATAAGTTCGATCCCAGTTTTGGTAACTAAACTTTTGTGGTTCGATCCCAGTTCGTTAAACTTTTATCGCACAATGATTGCACGTTACAGGTGTTACGGGGCCAATTCTCCGTCGTAATGGTGCAATGCAAAGCTTCTTTCTGTTAGTATAGACTTTTGACTTCTAATGAGTTGTATTTTACAGTAGTTTATAGTCCAGTGTCCCTTTTTATACATAATATACTTGATGATATAGCTGTACTGTATTAGTTTATGGTAATCCTCTAGCAAGTCGTAGGGGCATCCTCTAGCTGTACTGTACATTTTTATTAGTTCATGCTCGAAATATGCTTATTGGTTTAGGAAGTGTGTATGGTGCAACAACAGCTGGGTTGGATGCCGACCGTGCGGCTATTGCGGCACCGATAGGTCCACCTGATTTATCAAAATATGGTCCGGCGCATCTCCCGGCTGGTGCGGCACCAATAAATTGTTGTCCACCAACAGGCACGAACATCATTGATTTCCAACTACCATGTTCTTCCACTCCTCTAATGGTACGTCGAGCTGCTCATTTAGTTGATGATGAATATGTCGCCAAATATACGAAAGCCTACGAACTTATGAGAGCTCTTCCTGACGATGATCCGCGTAGCTTCAAACAGCAAGCCAATATCCATTGTGCATTCTGTGACGGAGCTTATGATCAATCTGTAACCGGTTTCCCGAAAATGGACATTGACGTTCATGGTTCATGGCTTTTCCTTCCGTTCCATAGATATTATCTTTACTTCCATGAGAAAATATTGGGCAGTTTAATTGGTGATCCAGCTTTTGCTTTACCTTTCTGGAACTGGGATACTCCAGCTGGTATGAAATTGCCGTCCATCTTCGCAAAGAAGGGTTCTTCTCTTTACGACGAATTTCGTGACGCTAAACACCAACCGCCATATCTACTCGATCTAAACTACCACCTTAATGTTGATCCTAATCTCCCTGCACAACAACAGTACACTAATAATCTTACTACTATGTACCGGCAAGTGGTAGGTGCAAAGACAGCAACGCTATTCCTAGGATCTCCGTATCGAGCCGGTGAAGCAGAGAATCCTGGTGCTGGAACAATTGAGAATGTTTCGCATGGTCTTGTTCATAATTGGGTCGGAGATAGAACACAACCTAACCTTGAGGACATGGGTGATTTCTATTCTGCAGCGAGGGATCCAATCTTTTACACTCATCATTCGAACTGTGACCGAATGTGGACTATATGGAAAGGTTTAGGAGAGGAGGGAAACGGAAGGATTTTACTGATCCGGATTTCTTGAATGCGGCTTTTCTTTTCTACGACGAAAACAAACAACTTGTGAGGGCCCCGGGGGGAGCTCTCTTCCGGAATTTTCTACTGTCAACGTACAATAATTGGTTTTGGACATGAATAATTTTCCTCCGGAATCCGGATAGTCATTTCTTTGGTACACAATTTTTTATGCATGGTACGACATAGGCATTTTTCGACCTTACTTGAGGAGGGACGATCGTGGGACGTGATATGGTCGGTCTAAATGGTAGAGTGGGGGCGAATTCTAATATTGGGATAGGTTGGGAGCGGGGACTTACCTAGGATTTCTAAGTAGGGAATGTAAAAATATACTTCGGGATGTCAAACTTTTTTTTAGGGGGGCAAACAAGCAATTTAGGCTTATAAATAGCCTAAAATTTATATATAGGCCTAAATTTTATAGGGATTATCAAAAGATGATTATTATAGTTGAAGTGTGATTTTTATCTGATATTGACAACTCTACGTAGAATTTGATAGCCTTTTCCCGCAATCTTGACTTTTTGAGGCTATGATATCCAAATTTTTTGATGTACTACCCGTTCATGGTAACTTCGATTTTTTTTTTTTTTTTCATATTTAAAACCTTGAAAGTACTGGAAAATTGCATTTCCTAAAGGATACGGTGTCAATTCAAAGAGAAACTCCTTAACTCATTAACTGGAGGACATATCATAAGAAAAATCTTTCTGAAACTTAATTCCAAGGAAAAAAAGAAAGACTTCTTATACAACTGAAATGAAATATAAGGAAGAACAGATAAGATTAAGCCAGCACATATCAACAATGCAACTACTCAAAGTGAAGACCAAATACATCCTGGTAGAGACACTCTGCCAAACCTTCACACTCACTAATTTCCAATAGTTTCATCTTTCTGCCTTCTCCATTTTTCGCAAGCCAATATGCACCATCATTCTCATTTCTTCTACTCCCTGACACATCGAAGAAGGCAAGACCTCTATTATAAAGCTCTTCGATATCGGAGGAGATCTCCAAAAAGAGTTCATAAATTTTTTCATGATCCATTTTGTAAATGCTAAACAGCAAAAACAGATTACAGTCTTTGCAGGGAGTTTCAACACTCATCGATTTCTGACCACATATACAAACTTTCCTGCGACTCCAACTGGCCATCACGTAATAAGCAACGTCTTCAGACCTACAGTAAAGATAGAATGGGGAGACATCATACTCTTTGGCGAGCTTTATACCTAAAGAAACACCTTGCAATTGGTGATAGAATGACGAGACACGGTTATCTTCAGAAACAAGCTCCGACCAACCTACTATCGGCCTTTGACAAGAATCACGTAACATAGCTCCAAGTCCTATATTTGCACCGTCCATGTAGAAACTGTTCGTACGAATCTCATAAACTTGTTTTTGAGCTTTCATGTGAGCCTTAATTGCATTATCATCCTTGTTTCCCCATTCAGAGCATAATTCAAACCACTTTTTCCTTGTTGGAACAAAAACCTCTTCTTCATTACATATAATATCCGGATGATTTTTGCAATGTAATTCTCTATACACCTGCTTAAATATGGATTTGGATTCTTCGTCTTCATCTACTTGCATGATATCTCTGCTATGTTTATGTCGAGGAATATCTGTACGCATATCATCATTCAAGACATTGTAGCTGGATCCAGAACTCATGGAAGGCTGGTCCTCAACTTCGACATGACTAAAATCTGAATATTTTGATCCGGTTGACACCAAAGAATGCTGAGTAGACTGTTGTTGATGGACAGAATTTGGCTGCTGTACAGAAGCAGATGTTACACTGTTCAGAACTGACGTCTGAACTCCAAGTCCTAATCCAATTTGAGGTGACATGGGTAGTCTTTGCTCCAGCAACCTAGCAGATTCGTCTGCTCTAGCAATCACATCTTCTGAGTGTCTAGCGCCCAGATTTAGTAGGGCCTCCAGAAAATCATCTGTAATAAGCTCATTAAATCTGAGTATCCGCCTCAGAGTTGCTTTCGATACTACACTTTCACGCCTAATAACCTGCTTGATTTTTCCATCAGACTCATGCGAATCATCAACAGACAGTTCCTTCACTTGCGACTTTAATCGATCCATAGAAGCAGATGAACCCGACTCTGAATCCATAACACCTTCTCCTCCAAAAAGAGATGCTAAGTAGTATGTAGAGCTTACGCAGATGAAGAATCTTCAATTTTCCCCGACAACTGGAAATCAACTTCCTCAATGATTAACACCTTTTGAGATCGATTTTTGGGTTCAACGGGTTTAGGATACTTGCGACTCAGGAGCAACCTCGGAGATAAGATCTGGAATGGGTTTTAGGGTTACACAACACGAGATCGATTTTTTGGGTTATAGAAGAGGAGATCGGGTTTAGAGTTTCAAAATACTATCCGACTCAGGAGCGAAAGAAATTTTTACACGGAGATGAAGATCTGGAAGAAGAAATCAGCATGGTGTATCTTCATCGAGTTTTTTTCTCTCATTCATGGTAACTTCAAAAAAAGTATCCACATTTTCTCGATGAACTCTTGTTCAAAATCACCTATTCATAGTATCTTCGGGAAATTATCGAAAATATATATCTGGTATTCTTCGTGAAAATCAGATTATAATCATACAAATTATACATTCAAAATACTCTTTAAGTGATTATTGCTCTCCCAAATATGATACTTCTTCCTCAACAAAAAATAACATAAAATTTAGCAATGTGTCCGCATTACACTATTTAATCATCAATAAAAGCTCTCTTTTTCGAAAAAGAAATATTACTAACTAAATTAGTTTTGCGCATAATATGTCGCTAATAATTAATTGAAAACATGCAGATTAGAGATTGTCTAAAGCAAGAGAATCTAAGGTATAAGTATGAAAATGTAAAAATTCCCTGGTTGCACACGATACCAGTGGCTCCTACCATGAGGAAAGCCAAAAGGAAAATATTGTGGAAGAAGGCAGCGGCCGCGACAAAATTCCCAATTTTACTTGATAAGGCAATACAAGTTTTGGTCAAAAGGCCAAACACAAAATCACGAAGCAAAACCGATAAAGAAGAGATATTGGTAATAAGTGGCATTGAGCTCCATAGAGGTGATCCTATAAAATTTGACGTCTTTATCAATGATGAAGACGAAGTTAGTCCCGAGTCATCTGCATTTGCTGGTAGTTTTACTAATGTTACACAGAAACACGGAAGGAAAGATAAGAAAGTGATTAAAACTCGTTTGAAATTAGGAATAACTGACATTCTTGAAGATTTAGATGCTGAAGATGATGAAGATGTTCTTGTTACGTGTGTAACTTTGTGCACCCCTCCAAAACCGGGGTGCACATTCCGGCCTTCGTGATTGGACCATTTTTTTTTAGATAAACCGCTTGTTTGTTTTATATTTTTTATGATCTATTTTTACTCCAAGTAACGAGGCTAAATTCTCTCTCTCAACTCTCTCTCTTTTCTGGTTTTGTTTTTTTAATCCAATGTCACCTTAACATTTTTGTAAAGTATGAACATAAAGAATGGATGTTGTTTCATCTATTCTCGGTAGGGGAGATTTTGGGGGAAAAAGGCTCTTAAGACTTGGCCATTTTGGCATAGCTACTTTATTCTCTCAAATGTTTCTTTTGGTTTCAGTTAGATCCAATGACCAAGAAGAGAATTCAACCTAAAATAAAATTTTCCATGCAGATTTGTAGGTTTGTATATCGATAAAAAAAGCCTTCAATACAATCAAATATCATCTAAAGAATTGAAAAGGTTTTTAATCTGATAAATGATTTGAAAATTAAGTTCAACAACATTAATTGGAAAATTAGGTTAAACCTTGGTTGTAATTTTTGAATTGAATCGAGCAAAAAAAAAAAAAAAAAAAATTGAATTGGGATAATTTATAATCATAATAGTTATCCAATTGATGAAATGGGTATCTTCTGGTCGTTGTAAATTTGGCATGTGCAACTCTAGATTTGTACAAGGAACATGTATGGAAGTGGTTGGAAAAAAAGCTTCAATTGGGCAGTTTTACATGTTCAAGATAAAAAAGCAATTCCAAGAAAGTGTTCCATTGAGGAGTTTAAGGAGGATGATTGTGAGCTTCTCTGTATATCAATCAGTCCTCTATCTCACTCTTTAACAATGTAAAAAAATCATTCTTTCTTTGCAAAGAAGATGGATACCATCACCGAGGTTATTTCCTTCGCAAAATTAACATCAAATTTATTCCCTTCGTTATTGGCTTACTGCAATGTTCATGAAGTTGCAGAAAAATAAACGAGAAAGAAGAGACGAAAGTATAGATTACAGAAATATAGAGAGAATAACAGATCAAAGAAAGAAACTGAAACAGAGTATAAAATAAAGGCTCTTCCTCTATATACCCCTATAAATGTTAACGATACCCCTTGTCAGTTGTGAAAGTAGTTAAAAACCGGTTATTAGAAAATTTAAGAAAATAACTGAAATTTCTTATACATCTACCCCTCCCTGAATCATACTACCTCCGTTCAGAGGATGCAGATGGCTTAATAAACCTAAATTGATAGATCCCGCATAACTAAAATTTCAGATTAAGAAATTAGAACCCGTTCGTAACAGATTATGATTCTCCCTAATTCAGATACAAAGAAGTTACAAAATCTCTTGTTGACAGATTTGTTCTTTGGAAGAACAAAAACCCTAACAATGAAAATTAAGAAAAAAAACACCCTTTTATGATTTCCAAATCGAATATGTCTTGGGGAAAGATTCTAGATGTGGGAAGCAATTTCGTCCAAGAGGAAGTGAATAGAAACTTATCCAAACTAATCAAAAGGAGAAGTTGCATTGAGTTTCTTCTTAAAAATTTCGGGTGGAAATCACATAGACCAGTGAACGCTTTTATGGAAATAGGTTTTTATGCACCATTTTTCTCCACCATTGAAAAATTTAAATTTACAGAATTATTAATAATGATTTTCTCAAACGCATATAGATTACTTCATCTATTATATCTCCATCATTATTTGTATAAAGATGTTAAGTTAGATTTGTTTGAGAAGGGGTTCTTCTCGGATCTGTAAAGAGACATAATCAGGGAGAAAACAATCACTGGGTTTGTGTTTTTGTTGATATGTTTGGGGTATACAGATTTAAAAGAGTTGATGGGGTACGTAGAAAAGTTTTGGGGGTATGAAGATAAAGGGGTATCATTAGTAATTTTAGGGGTATATACAAGAAGAGAAAAATAAAAGCGGTAAGAGAGAGAAGGCAATGTTATCCAATTAAATTGTAATTTTTTTTTCTTCCTTTTTTCTCTGAATACCACCGGTTTTCTTATGCAAAAGTCCACCAATAGATGAAGCCGGAACGTGCACCCCGGTTTTAGAGGGGTGCACAAAGTTATACTCTCTTGTTACTATAGTACCGAGGACTTCAGAAAAGAAAAAAATGGTTGTTACAGTTGAAGGTATTAATATCGTGTTTGCTTCTTAACTAATCATTTTGGGATTAGTAAATCTTTTAATTGTTGGGATTTCTTTGTCTATCAAGTATTCAAGTGGTTAATCTTTGTTGATATAATTGTATATGTACGTTTTTTATATAAAATTCAGGGTTTTTAAGGGTTTACGGTAAACACTCCATCTTATAAAAAAAAACGTGTTAGTAAGTATATTGTTAAAAGAGTTTGAATGTCATTTATGCGTATATATAGCTTGTTTGGATAACACATGAAAGGTTGGTTTTTGACTTCTAGAAGCCATCTTGTGTATCGAATTTCAAAACGATTTCTGGAAGTAAAAAAAGTTGACTTTTTGTGAAGCAAAATGGTTCTGCTTATGACTTTTGGTTTTGGTATCCAAACGCGTTATTAGTGCTCAAACACCCTTTATGCTTAGCAATGCTAAAAACCCTTTTGCCGCAGCCCATTTTTTTTTGTTTTTTTAATTCTTTTTTTTTGTTTTTTAATTTTGATGACAGTTAAAACATTATAACACTAGTAATAGTAAAACTAAAAGTGAACCATATAGACGACAAAGAATGTTCCAAGGTTGAAAAATATTTCAAAAAACATTGTATAACAACAAGCATTATGGTGTATATATTTATTTTTGAAATTTCTTTATAATCTTAGCAACCCAAGAAGAGACAAAAAGTCATCCGATATAACCCTTGACTATAGGCGGATACTTAACTTCCACGTGGATAGTGTACGACGTAACTTTCAAAACCAAATTGTGTAGTTGGATTTGATTTGATTAAAAATCTGGGTTAAGACGAGAAATGTCAATCACAATAAAATAAAACTGGGAGAAAATTGGATTCCGCACAGAACATATATTTAGTTTCCGCGAGTTATCCCATGTCTTACCAACATTACAAATCTGTAGTCTTCCACAGCTACATATTAGCTTTTGGATGAATTCTGGACAAATTTCTGTACAATCTAGAAAATCATAGTGTTTTCTCTAATAGTGTGGGCGACAAAAATAGTGTAGTCCAAACAATCTTTAGATGTCACTCTCTCTCTACTGTTTTGACTACTTAAAGAAACCGTGGAGGAGTATGAGAACTTTGGGAGTCACTACTCCCATAGTGGGATTTTTTCAGCCACACTAACATTGGCTTACATATTTTTACTTCTCGTGTTTAGGATAAAGTTAATTGTGCGGAAATAAAACCTCATTATTTTTATTTTGGGGATGTTAGAGCACTGCTCGGTCGAACCCGCCAAACATTGATATGTCAAGGTTGATTGTCAAATTTTAGTATCAAAACTCATAAGTTGCTTGATTAGATTACTAGAGTCAACTTCGTTAGGTTAGACTATGAAGTGTTGAAATATCGAGACATACAAGTATTAATTTGAAGACCTAAAGAATCCGAAGACTTATCGACATCAACGAAGACATCATCATTACACTTGAGGTTATTAATACATGACTTGACCTGTTTTCATTTCTATATCGTTACTTTCAAGTCGTTTAGATTGTAAACATAACATGCAAAGGGACATACATAAAATCTTAGTATTAAAGACTTGATCATCTTATTATGATCAGAGTGTCAAGGAAGAATATACCGATAGTTGTAAATGCTTAGTCATGGTATATTATATTACGAATTGTAATGCTTATCTTTTGAACTTCGTAATTACGACATCAACATAATAACCTTTGTAACATGTTACTATATTGTGTTTGAACTTAGCTTTGATTTCATGCCTAAAAAATTATGTTTTATTACATGAGTTTAAGGAAGTAGACTTACAAACTTGTTTCGTAGTTGAAAGAAATCAATATGATAGATGGTCATGTTTTCATTGAAGATCTAAGGTTGGACCGATCCTTACTTATATAGGGAATCAAGTTAGATTCGATCGTTACTTATGTTGGGAGTCATGGTAGAACCGATCCCTATCTATGTTGGGAGTCAAGGTTGAACCGATCCCTACCTACATTGGGAGTCATGGTAGTTTCGATCCCTTTATGCAAAAACCGATTTCTATAGTCACACACACTTTATGGTTTGTCTGATTTTGGAAATCGTGTTTGCAAAATAGGAAAATTCAAAATGTCGACATAATGAGTAATTTGAACATGTGTACAAATCTTATCATTTATTGTTCAAATATATCTATTGATACTCAAGGTGACATCCCAAACCGAAATGTTTGAGAATCTTTTTAAGATTTTCGAATGTATGTGTTTTGTTTTACCAGCAAGCAAAACCTATCTCTGGAAACATATATTAGTTAAGTGCTAACTAATATTGAGTTGTCCAAGAGGGATTTCGGTTATACAATTGGATATTGGTTAGAATTAGACAAAACCGAATTTAGGTGTTTATAATATCTTGTGAATATTTTCTGTTATGGAAATTCCTTAATGTCCAATCAACCTTGGTCTATAGATGGTGAAGTTTTTTCTTCTTACAAACTTATCCTTAGGAAGGCACTTGATTTTGTAGTCATTGTTGTAGACAACTAATAGTATTATTTGTAATACTATCTACGAGAGGAGAGTAACCTATTTAGGAGAATCTCTTACGTCCGCTAGTTTAAAAACTTCTTTGGGATAAAAAAACGTCTAGATGGTACGGTTGGTGGGAAACTAGAATTTCATTGTTATTTTAGTTTCCAGTTATTGATTTGATTGACTAATTATGGTTGTTAAACCTTGATTGCACCTAGTTTGATTATTCCTGAGAGCATTCTCTTCTGACATAAATTCACTCAAACTAGATCAAGGGATTAACGGTAGTTCAATCTGATTTTAGATCTTACACTGACTTGTGATCATCCTTTATTAACAAACTTCGTTCTATGCGTGATCGATCATAAGTTGGAATCAAGTTTGTTATTGTGCAGGTATAGAAGAAGGCATTGAATATTTGAAGAAAAGAAGAATTTTTATTGGTTTCGTATCTTTGTGATTTTGCTTCCTGCACAAACTTGATCGTCTGGGATCTGACTAAGCTTGTTTATCTTTGATAGACTTGATTGATAATTCGTAATAGATCAGCATCAATATGGTACTCTTTGAGATCTATTAGTTTGATTGCTAATCGAGATATGATTATTTTGGTAATCTTGATCTCGATTGATCTAAACAGAACAAATTTTTTTATTGATTTATACATATGATCTTTTTTTCGTACTCAACATAAATCTATGATTAGCTTCTTGAGATTGAAAAGAGGTTACCAAACATATTAGTCCTTTACTGTTTGGAAGACGATCCAAAGGAGTTGAGTGCTTGAAGTTTTCACAGCGGCTGAAGCAACTTAACTATGTTTCCAGACTTTGAGTATGCTGATAGGAGTAGCATATGAGACTTCATTGGTGGGGTCATTCCGTGTCTCTTTAGTTCTTCGAATATTGCTCGGGAATCTAGAATTCAAGAGAAACACGATTCACGTATATGGATAAGATAAAAGAAGATAACAAATTTAAGTCTTCTTTGCCAGACACCGTTGGCCAATAGCTTCATTTTAGGGGTCCACACTGTTATCAACAAGACAAGATACGAGGTTTCTGGACAAAAACACATACTTTCTATGGTTAATTCTACATTCCACTGTAATAAAAGAGATAAATTGAATCATTATGATTTTGATCTAACCACGGTCATGTTTTTGTCAGTTGGTCAAGTATTAACTGTGCATTAAGAGTAAAATATGCAAATCGAAGCGTCACGCAATTGGGTATGCTTTTTTTTTGATGAGTGTTAGGATGTGAATGACTTTCCACCTAGATTTTTTTCACCACTCTATTTTTATTCGAGATGCATCCATTGAATCGGAAGTCAATAGATGACCGCTACCACGGTGGGACGGGCAACCGAAAAAATTGACGCAAAACTAAGTTTTGTACACACAATTTAGTTCCGCCATAATGGCACGAAGTCGGACTTGTAAATAAATTTATAAAGGAAAATTGTAAAGCAAAGAGATGTATCACTTTCCCGAAAGCAGTGAAAATATCACTTTTCTAGAAATAGAGTGAAAGTATCTTTTTTTTGAAAGCAGGTGAAAGTATTCCTTTTTCTGAAACGGGGTGAAAGTATCACTTTTTCTGAAACAGAGTGAAGTATCACTTTTCCTGAAATGGAGTGAAAGTATCATTTTCTTGAAATGGAGAATTAGTTGATGCATAAACCAAAATATGGCTACATAATTTGTTATGCATCATTTGTGGTGGTTTGCATAATGATTATGCATGTTGTTAGTATTTGGTCGTTCAAGTTACGTATCTTGACCCATGACCAAATCCATATATATGCCCGCATATGTAGTGGGGGAATTGTGGAATCAGTCGAGATAAGTGTTGACAAAGAAGTGAGAACCCTACGGGTGACTACTTCCTATCTCCTATCCTATATATAAGAATATTTGTTATTCGTATCGGCTAATGAAGAATGAAAAAGCGGGGGTCTAACAACGACACCCAATATTTCGCTTAGCAATCTGTATGGACTAACTCCAATATACTTTCAAGAGAATCAACTAGACAGTCAGACTCAATCTTAAGAAAAGTATATCAAAGAGTTATATCTACCATTTCACAATGTAATCAAGCAAATCAAAACAGATAGAAATGCGAGCTCTGATTATTATGTGAAACAACTTGAACGGTACCAAAGACCAATGTTGAAGTGTCAATCAATTCAATCAAAAAACCAAAGGTTGGATTCACAATTGATTGATCTTACGCACAACCTGTGATATTTCAATTATATAAACAAATATAAAGTGGAAAAGAAATAACACAGACACCAAAAGTTTTGTTAACGAGGAAACTTCAAATGCAGAAAAACCTCGGGACCTAGTCCAGATTTGAACATCACACTGTATTAAGCCGATATAGACACTAGCCTACTCCAAGTTAACTTAGGACTGGAATGTAGTTGAGCCCTAACCAATCTCACACCGATCAAGGTACGGTTGCGCTCCTTACGTCTACAATCCCAGCAAGACTCTACACACTTGATTCCCTTAGTTGATCTCACCCACAACTAAGATTTGCTACGACCCAAAGTCGAAGACTTGATAAACCAATCTGTCTCACATAGAAAAGTCTATTGTATAGATAAACTCCCACATATATACCTATGAATTTTGTTCCGTCTTTTGATAAATCAAGGTGAACAGGAACTAATTGATACACCGGACTTATATTCCCGAAGAACAACCTAGTAATATCAATCACCTCACAATAATATTAATCGTATGGTAGCGAAACAAGATATTGTGGAATCACAAATGATGAGACGAAGATGTTTGTGACTACTTTTTATCTTGCCTATCGGAGATTAAATCTCGAGCCAATCTTAGAGAAGATAGTACTCTATCACGATAGAAAACAACAAGATCAGAACACGCAACTGCAGAGAAAATATTTGGGTATGGCTTCACAATCCCAATGAAGTGTTCAAGTTGTTAACCTACAGGGTTTTGGAAAAACCTAAGGTTAAAGGAAAATCGACTCTAGTCGCAACTAGTATCACATAGGAGGTGTGGGGATTAAGTTTCCCTGGTGCTAGATTTCTCCTTTATATAGTCTTCAAATCAGGGTTTACAATCAATGTTACCTTGGTAATAAAGCATTCAATATTCACCGTTAGATGAAAACCTGATTAGACTCAAGCTAATATCTTTCAACCGTTATATTGAACATAGCTTGTAACACACGAATGCAAAGTGACTTCATTTAGATATGAGTAACCGTACCTAAACGTGTACACCTTTGTTGGCTCAATAATAGTTAACCGAAGTTAGCCATATGAACACTTTCATATCAACCATATTCATCTTAACCATAACTAGTTCAAATGACTCAAATGAAACTAGTTCTAAAGTTATTCAATTGTTTATATTCTCATAGAAGTATACAAGACACAATTGAAGCAAAATCGATTTTGATTCACTCGAATCAATTCATGAACATTATAGTCGGTTTCTAAAAGATTTCATTCCTTATTATATAAATGTATTAGTTCATGAACAAACCGATTTTAGAACATAACCTACTCAAGTTTGCAAACGAGTACGCATACCTAAGTGGCCGGAATAAGTTTGGGTTCGCCAGTACGCGAACGTGTACGCATACCAGCAAACTCAGTAAAGTCTCGGAACTTGAACCTCACGCCAGTACGTGTACCGATATGCGTACTTAGTTCCCAGACCTTTACTAAACCAATCCGTACGCATACGGGTATGCATACCATGGTTCCCGGACTTGGATTACATATATGCTAGTACGCATACTATGCTTATCCAATTGTTCTAAACTCCCATTTCAATCATTGAAACATTCTCGGAAGACGACAATAGTTGTCTCACACAAACTATTAGCTTCAAAGCAATTTTCAAGTGATTGAATGATCAATATGAAACATTCCGAGTATACATCAAATGACTATCTCACACAAATCATGTAAGATGTTACCAGGCGATTTTCACATGATCATCTTTTGACTCATCAAGAATATAAGATGAACTTGGTTAAAGCGAAAGCTTACCAACACATATTTAGAGAAATACGTAAGCGAGTTAAACTCAGCTCGAAATATCAAATGTGTATAATCAAAGTCTATATAGCTATACGACTTTTGTCTCAAATAGGAGATAGAGTAAATAGACTTTTGAGTGATAGATGAGTTCAAGTCTCCACATACATTTTGTTGATGAAGTTCCAAAAGCTCCCCTTAGTAGTTCTTCATCTCAATCGATGAACGCCGTGAAGTCTAATGGTCAACTACACTTTATATCATAATCCGAGATTTAGCTATAAGTAGGCTAGAAATCAAGACTTATAGTTTTGGAAACTAAACTTAACAAACAAGCTCGAGATAGCAACGCTTGCGAGTTCGACCGAGCAGTGCTCTAACAAATACTTGCCGCAAAACTTAGGGTTTATAGAAAGTGTTTATCTTCCATTACTTCTCTAGGAGACTAGGGTGTGAACAAGTAGTAGATCTCTAGTAGATTATATTCAAGGCTTTACTGCACTTGAAGAACGAATTAGGATTCTCAGAGAAGAGGCTCGTAGCAGCAATCAATCGATCTGGGGATTTCGGGTCTTTTGCAGGTAAGTAACCTACCTAAATCCATTTGTTTGAATCATGTTTGTGTACCAATGGCATCATGAGATATTTTGTATTGCTTGATTCGCCTATTTGAGTATTCTCTGATTTGTTCTGCGTGTGATAATCTGTTTTTTATATTTCATATGTTGATTGATTTAAATATTGATTATTATGATTGTAACAGTTTCCTGTTATATGATATATGATATGAATCATTTTTCTGTTCTATGTGAAATCTATGTTGTTAACGATTCATTAAATATTTTGTAACCCGTTTGTATTAAGTTTTCACGATTTTATAAGGGTCATGTTTTCTTTCTTGAATATACTCGGTGTATGTTTGTGAGAAAAGGAAAAAATTTCATGTATTCTCAAGACTGCTAATAAGTTAAGCATCTTTACGGACGTCCTACAAAATTATTTTCATTAGTTGAAAATCATTTCGTAAAAGGGTACCTAATTAAACAATGATACATGATGGTTTTGTTTCTTTATGTTTTCACTGTAATACTATGTATCTTGTTTGAACAACCATGTGTATGTGAATTATATATATAAGTAGACACATAATATTTAATATGCTAAGTCCATATTATTCCATGATTGATCTGTTCTTTTTATATATGGTTTGTTAACAAGATTCATCACTTTTTGTTTTTGTATGAATCATGATTCTTTTTCACGAAACTCCTGTGTGTTTTGATACCCGAGCATGAAGATGAGTCCAAAGTGGGGTTAAGTGGCCAAAATAGGCTTAGTGTCCGTTGGTGGATCCGATCAATGTATATTTTGTGTATACAAATGTTTTTGGAAACAGTAAGGATGCTCGTGTCATTTTTATTAGTTGAAAATAATTTTTGTGATAGATACTTTAGGAGTCAGTAACATGTTAATAGTGTTTCGTCCTTTTCACATGACTTATTTTGTGTGATTAAAATATTATTTATTCTTGTGAGATAAATATAGTGATATCATCTGATTGTCACTTCACTACACCATTTTCCGGGGATTTGCATGATCAGATTTGCACCCGCACTAGTGCCGGATGCTAAATTTATATTGCGAATCCCAGTTTGCTAATTTTTCAGTAACGGTATGTATCTGTTGCAAAATTCGCAACCGACTGGGTAAGGTTGCGGTGCAAACTGCGCTGGGTTCAAGCGTGTGAAGCACGTGTGTGGTCCGAACACTAGAACTACTTTTTACGCCCCAAGTCAACCTTCGGTCAAGTCTTCTTTCATCTGTTTTCCACCCTTGACCTTATACGCTTTATCTTTCCTTCCTTGAGTTTTCCTTCTCATTTCTCTTCTCAGCACATTTTATTTTTCACTCTCTTTCATCTCCTCTTTTTTTCTTCGATCTGCAGCTCTTAGAAGTGAAGAACCCTAGTTCTACTTGAAATAGAAGAAGGCGCCGAAGAACTCTAGAGAAGCTTTTTCTTCTCTTTTTAACCATCCCATTTTGGCGCATCTCACTCAAAAGATGATTTAATCGGGAGAAGCAGAAAATTAGGGTTTAGGGTATGAATTCAAGTCAAAGAGGAATAATGAAATCGATGAATTGAGAAGGAGTCTTGATGAAGTTATAAACTTTATTGGTGAGAGTTTCTTGGAGATTGAAGAAAGATGAAAGCGAGTGGAAGTTGAGTTTCGGGTTTACGTAGATGAAGCGAAACAAATGGACAACAAAAGATATCGAGAAAATAATCGATTCGGGTTTTATTTGTTTTTTTCCTAAGGTAATTGTTAATCTCATTCATTTAATTTTGGATTTAATTGTTCTTTGATTTTGTTGTTTACGGAAATAGTTTTTACGGAAGCTTAAGATTTTGTTGTTCTTTTTTATTTATATTTTTTCTTAAATCTATTTTGTTGGATCGATTCCATTTTACAACTTTGGGATTTTGTGTTTTACTTCTCTTCTATACTAGCTGCGAGACGATGTTAGTAGAGATCTTTCGGTAAAGATTTTTTTTTATTTGTAATTTAAATGCATGGGTAAATTTTAATTTCAGTTCTATGAATTCTTAGGTTTGAGGTTTTCTTTGCTTTAGTGGGTGGAGATTTTGTTGAGGAGGTTGGCCCGGTGTTTGTGGCTTTGCTTTTTCGTTGTTTGTGGTGTAATTTGATGGTGATCTTTGGGTGGCTGAATGAATTGATAACCAATTAAAATTTTCATCTCCTTTGTCATTTTTAATTTCATCCGCAGCTTTTAATATACCATTCGCTAACTTATTTGTTGCAGGAACAAAGAACTTGGAGTTGCATGATTGGAGAAGCAAGGATTCAGGTGTAGTTAGTTCATGCTAATGTGGTTCCTTCGAAGTCGCCGAAGTGGATCTGAAAAGGTTTTTTCTGTTCTAATTTCCTATTTTTATATTCCATTCTCTACAAATGAAGCTTTTAAATCACAATACATTCTAAATTATCAAAGATAACATGTAGGCGCACACAAGCTGTTACTATTTTTCATGGAAGCTAATTGTGTCTAGTTAAGAAACGTTTGATTTTACTTTATAGGAAACCTAGTCTCCAAAGATTTATGCGACTCCCTTTCCTAACCTGCGAGAAGAAGAGAACTTTGATTAACGATTTCGAGAGGTTTAAGTTCATGCTTGCCCAAAATCAAGGTATATTCATGTTGCTTTATGTTGCGTCTTGTGGGTTTTACTTGATAGATTTTTGGTTATGCGCACGATTATATCCGGTTCTGAGATTTGTGGTTGATTGCGAGAGGGTGGTTTGATTAGACCGAGAGCTATCCAAGTTGAAGAAGTCGCAACTCAAGACAATGATTAGGTTCTTGCATTTTTCAGGATTACTTATGCTCTCGAAATAATGGGATCAAAGCATTATTACGATTCTGATATTTGGGGATGTTTTGCAGTTATCTAATTCTAATCAAGAGTATCTTCTGGATTCTCTACTAGAATCTCCCTTTATCACGTTCCTTGAATCTCCTTTATAAATTCAAGTTAGGATTTAATCTGGTTGAGAATTTGATTCGAGTTAGATAATGTTATTGGAGTCGATGATTATAGAGAATTAAAAGGGGTTGTTGTTGATTTATCGATGGGAGGTTATTGATGAAGAATCACAAAACCGGGTAATTTAGGTTTCTTTAATTAACTCTGTGTAATTAGATGAAGTTATAATAGATTAAAATACAACTATTTTAGCCGATTCGATATAAATACAACTTCTAAAAAACTCTCTTTTGATTTTATTGGCTTTCTATAATAGATTAAAAAAATATGCAGGAAATTTGGGATGAAAAGTTAACTTTATGCCCAGTTTTTTGTTTCCAGGAATGCGATCTCTTTAAAAAAAATCTTTATCCGCTAAAAGATGGCAGTTCCGATTCTTGATAAGATTTTTTAGTTGCGGTTACTAAAGCCTTGAGAAGGTGCGGTTTAATCAATGGTTCATGTGCAAGGTGTTCTATTTATTGTTTTTCGTTTTGATAATTGGGTGTATGGTGTATTGACTACATCTATTGTTTTTGTTCATGATGATTAGAGATCGCTACATACTTGATTTGTAGCCCATGTACGCACCCTAATGAGCTTTATTTCTAATCAGCTGCATCAAGGTATGACACTTATGTTTGCTTGGGTTTTTGATAACTGAGTTTCTTCTCATTAAGAAGCTATATTGAACACACAAACATCTCCATTAGACTAAGGAGTGAGTTATCTCTGTATTCTCTTTGTGATTTCCTTCACTTTTATTGGATTTTGTGCTTAAGACAATAGATTGCAGAATTTATGTTGTACTCTTGGTACAAACATATCGTATTTTAGTGCACTTTTCACTTTCAGTGATGATGATAAAAACCATACCAATATGAGTCGGTCTTTTGCATGGTGTTGCACGGGATGATTGTTAATGGTCGGCATGGTCTCGGGCAATTTGGGAATAATCTTTGCAGATTCAAGTTGAAACCCATTGTAGTAAATTTTGGGAGGGTTTTATGTAGAAGAGATCTGCAGGTGAGTAATTACCAGTACAATCTCTAGATGCGAGTCATGTTTAATTTTCATGGTTGATTACTTTCTGTGACGTGAATCTTTTGGATTACAAACAACGCCACTTATATAATCTTTGCGTCTACAATTAACCATGGGTTGGCTGCTAAGTTCTAAATTATTCTTAACTTAGCTTCTTCTCTTGAACTTGATTTGAACTCGGCTATAGATTTATCCAAATGTGCATTATAGTTATATGTTTTTACTACAAATTATATAGACAAGTAATCCCTTTTGTAAGTCCTTCAGAAGCTAATTCATTTTGGGGCCAATTCAGGGAAGAATCGATCTGGTGAATCATCTCCAGGAAACTTAGCCAGAAGTTGAACCATTGGACATTTCGGAGCTTCAGTTTTTTGGTGTTGTTGGACTCAATATGCAGATATAGTGCCCACATTATTAGCTGGATGGTTGAGTAATACATGGCTGTTTTAGTTGAATTTAGGTTGTAAAGTGTCTCTTAGTGTCACAAGTGTACGAAGTTAATTAATCCTTATAGATGTCATCAATGAAATAAATTACATTTTTAGTTACGTAATTACTTATGCTAATATGTTTCACCCTTTATTGATCACTTACTTTTCACCCTTTATTGTGCTTACCATCTTGATCTTTTTTCTAGGTACTGGACCCCATGGTTAGTTACGTGATCATCTTTAAGTTCGATTCCGGACATAAGCATTTGGAAACTAACACAGTTCACATACTAAAATTCAATAAAAAGGTGTAGACGTGTTGTATGTGGCGGCAACATACAAATTCTGGGTTAATAATAGTAAACAACTGTCATACTTGATATCCTTATTGCGTACCAGAACGTTAATTATTTTTGTCTTTATGTAGTTGGTCTTGCGGTGGTCTTTTTTCCAGCATCATTGTTCTCAGTGGCAGTCACTTCAGCAAATTTCAGATTCGTTCGAGAGTATATAAACAAAGATCTGTCACTACTTTTTCGTTGTTAGCTTGGTTAACATTGAAAAGTCAAGTGTTGAAAGTCTGTGGTAGGTTGGAGTTTGTTCTTTGTGTGAGCTCTGAAATGGATACTGTTCATACCCATAGATGTACTTCAGATAAACAATGTAGTTGGTCAGTTGTTGATGTAGCATATTTTTGTTTTCGGATTCAGTAAAATGTAGCCGTGATTATTTTTTCGTAACTTTGGCAGGATAGCTGGAGACGTCCTAAGGGTATTGATTCTCGTTGGCAGATCACATGGTTAAGCATCCACAAAATGAGAGATTAAAACACTGCATAAATGATAAGCATTTGGGAGGTACAAGCAGGTGATATCTTGGTTTACTTTATACTTGTGAGTTACTTGGTTGTCTCCTCATCTTTTGAAGGCAAAAATATTTCGTGGATTCACATTGCTGATGCTCCAAGGTTCGCACGAGGTTTTGGAGGACGAGTTGGTTGGACAGGCATGCTTTTACCATTCTATTTTACTTTCACTTGTCATAGTTTGCTATCGCTCTGAAGGTATTTCGATTATTGAGTCTTGGTGGTATACAAATTGTCAAGGATTGTGTTGTAAGTATCTTTGAAGGTTTTAATCCATTTACCTTACTAATTTGGACATGTCTACTGGAGCTATTGATGTTTGATACTTTACATCTTGATAAGTTTTAAAGCGAGTCTCATTCTTTTGTTATGTATGTTTACGGAAGAATCTTTCTCCAAGCACTCGTTTTGACATCGGTTGTGGTTTGTTCGTTATTTGGATATACTCTACGGGCTGCTGAGTAGGAAGTCTAGGACCCATATTGTTTACATGTCTCATGGTCCCTATCCTATCTATACGGATCAAACAATTGAGTTTTGTTATTTTATTACTTAGCATAAATGAAGTTGCCTTATATTTGCTTATCGTAAAGTCTTTGACAAAACACTCGATTGGAAGAATTTATGATGCTTTGTTGAGGTTAATTGAATGTTTGCTCTGTTGTGAGATCGAAAGGTTGGAGAACAAAGCGTGGGACATTAAGTCCCTTAGCAATTTGCAAGATTTGTAAGTTTATGTAGTATCTCCTTGTAGTGATTTAAGTTAGAAGAACTTAGGAATTTGGTAACTTTCTATGTATTTGAACTTAGGAACTAAGTAAGTTTCTATGTGTACACTAGTTTCTTTGTGATACTTGGTATACATTTGTATCAAATACTCATATTATTTGTTAACCGAATGAAGAATCCTTTTATCATAATATAATACAGTTTTGTATGTCAATTGAATGAATGACATAGTTTGTATATATGTGAAAATGATGAATATGGGGAACTGGGTAACTGCAGGGGGGAAATGTTGGGGAAATGGATTTTGACCAGGTCAATGAAGACTTGACCTTTTTTTTCCTGTTGCAAATATTTTGCAACATCTCTAATCTGTTGCTAAATTAAAACCAGAACCAATAACATTTTAGTTAGGGTAGGGTATTCTGTAATTAGAAACGACTTAGCAACGGCGGACCTTGGTTGCGAATAAATGGGGTAGCAACATGCGGCGATGCGTTGCGAATCTCCGTTCGGCGACCAAGAGTCGCAACGGAGCTTATGCGATTGCGAAAAATGCAACACCGTGTTTTGAAACGTCGACTGCTGCGTTGCGACCCCGATCGACAACGTCCGAGCTCCGTTGCTAATCCTAAAAATGGTGTAGTGTTTGTGTATTATGATACTATTTATTCTTGTTTGGTAGATAAATGAATCATGTGATGTGAATTTGTTTTCTATGATATAGTTGATGTATACATGTACCATGATCAGATGTACTCCTTTTACCGTGCTTGTTGAGTACATTTAAGTGGTTCTGTTGTTTCAAATTTTGTACTTTAAACATTACTAGTCTGAATTAATTGATAGATGTCATGTTGAAGTACACATTTGGGTGATGATCATGAGCCTAGCGAAATTTTCGATCCTAAATCTGTATGCAAATTTTATTTTTATCAATTAGATTTCGAGACAATATTTATAATGTACACATAATAATAATGTCAATCTTTTTGCAATATACATGTATAAATGGCTACCGAGAATGTGATTGTGATCTCACTAAGGGTTTCAAACTAGATGGGAAGAACTATGACATGTGGCATTGGAAGATTCAGTACTTGTTGACTTTTTAAGATCAAATAGAACTGTTGACAAATGAAATTGTCTGACCTCAAGAAGGTAATTTTTTCCAAGCCCGTCGTGACTACGAAGCTTGGGTTAAGAGAGATTTCCATGCACGCTATACTATGTTGAGTAGCATGCATGATGATCTTATTGGAGAATATGAGGATTTTCCTACTGCCAAACAGATGTAGAATCAACTGAAATTTTATTTTGGTGGTACGTCCACTACTAGACTTCGCAGCTTAGTGCTAAAATTTGAGGTTTACCGAAAAGATCCCAAATATTCAATAACTGAACATCTAAGGGTGATGTCGTCTCTGGTCCGTGAGTTAAGATCTGTTGGGAATGTTCTTACCGATGAACAAAAAGTTTTAGCTGTATTAAGGTCGTTGCCTGATTCTTGGGTGCATATGAAACAAATTTTGACTCATAATGAAGGCATCAATCTCTCGAAACGTTGAGCTTGAGTCTAAGCGCAAAGAGGCGACACGTGTGGCATCCTTGTATGCTCAAGGTGAGCGCAAACCACAAGGTAAGCGCAATAACAACCAAAAGGATGTCAGCAAGGCAGAAAAGACACCTAAGCGCCACCATGGCAATGAACTGGTAAAAAAGGATAAGTCGAAAATGAAATGCTACAACTGTGGTAACAAGGGACATTTTGGCCGCGAGTGCTTGAGCCTAAAAAGGTACCTTTTTCATCCAACTCCAAAAATATTTGTATTGGTTGCTCACTCTTCCCCTGAATGGGTTGTACAAGACATGTATCTCGAGATCGAGCGGGGTTCGTAAATTATTGACGTCTTTCAAGTGATACACAAAGAGTCTACATGGGCAATGTCTCAAGTGAGGAACTTTTGGGAGTTGGTACTTATCAACTTCATATGCGCTCTGGACGCATTTTAACACTTCATGATGTACTTTATGTACCAGGAATTCATCATAATTTACTTTCAGTTATTGCACTTCTTAGTTTTGGATATTCTTTTAAAATTGAAAACGGTAGATTGGACATGGTTATTTAAGTAATAACTTCTTTAAATTAGATTTGTTTAATTCTTTATCTTATGATGTTTTAGTAACTAATGCTAGTAGTAGTACTGTTGATGATTTTATGAGTTGGCATGCTAGACTAGGCCACATTGGAAAAGATACGATAACAAGGTTTGCTCGAGAAGGCCATCTTGGCTCGCTTGCCAAAGTTTCCTTACCCGTATGTGAGCCTTGTCTAGAAGGCAAAGCTTGTAGAAAGCCTTTTGGTAAGGCTAAACGTGCTACTCAACCTCTTGAGTTGGTACATTCTGACATATGTGGATCTGTGAATGTAAAAGCTAGGCATGGTTATTCATATTTTCTTATATTTATTGATGATTATACGCGATTTAGTTATGTATATTTGATCGCTCACCGCTACGAAGACTTGGATTGTTTCAAACTCTTTGTAGCGAAGTTGAGAATCAAACTGAGAAGAGTTTGAAGACTCTCTGTACTTACCGTGGACGCGAATATACTTATCTGATATGTTCAACGAATTTTGTGAGACAAAGGGTATAACTAGGCAGCTTACAGAGAGAATGAATAAAATATTATTGGATATGGTTAGATCAATGATGGCGCAGGACAACCTCCCAGTATCTTTCTGGTGGGATGCTATTATGACTTCGGCCTACATTTTAAACTGTGTCCCGTCACAGTCAGTTCCTACTACATCATGTGAATTCTGGAAAGGCGAAAAACCCAATTTAGGGAATTTGCGCCCATGGGTTTAGCTGGTTTTGTTCACAACACTTCCCATGTGTAAGGGAAACTAGGACCTAGAGCAAGAAAGCTTGTATTTATAAGGTATTCTGATTTCTCAAAAGGTTATGTGATGTATGGTGAATATCCAAGTGGAGGAATGACTGAAGTAGAGTCCAGAGATACTGTTTTCATTGAAAATGATTTTCCTCGCATTAGTGACATTAGCAAGGACTTGGAACTCTTTGAAATATAAGAGAATGATGACATCTTGCCATCTTCTAGCGAGGGTGGGGAATTAGTTTCTCAACCCATACTCTCCGCAGATAGTGAGAGTGATCTCCATCCTAGTGGGAGTATCCCACTAGATCCCCAAGACCTTGAGACACGTAGAAGTAAGCATCGAAAAGTACCCCGTCGTCGGTTTGAGATTGAATGGGGAATATTAGTGTGTGCTGAGAGTATTGAGGATGAACCGACTTCTTACGAAGAAGCAGTTTCATCACATGCTAGAGACAAATGGATTGTTGGCATGCATAATGAAATAAAATCAATGAAAGACAATGATGTTTGGGATTATGTTGACCTTCCACCCGGGCGAAAGACTATTGGAAACAAATAGGTCTATAAAATTAAACGCAAGGCGGATGTTTCAATTGAAAAATATAAGGCTCGCATGGTAGCGAAGGCATATACCCAACAAGAGGGTATTGGCTATAAAGAAACTTTTTCCCCTGTGGTGAGGTTCGCCTTAATTCGTCTCATGCTTGCTGTAGTCGCATATTTGGATTTAAAATTGTACCAAATGGATGTTAAAACTACATTTATCAATGGAGAACTGGACGAAGATATTTACATGTCTCAACCCAAGGGTTTTGAGATCGGGGTACAAGATCGCAAAGTTTGCCGTCTCAAACATTCTATTTATGGCCTTAAACAATCATCTAGACAATGTTATATGCGTTTCCATCAGTCTATCACCTCTGCTGGTTATGAGATGATTGAGGAAGACCATTGTGTGTGCATTAAACGATCCAAGAAATATATTCTTATCCTAGCATTGTATGTTGATGATATTATATTAGTTGGTAATGATCTTGAAGGTATTGTCGCCACTAAGAAGTGGTTGTCCTCTAATTTTGAAATGACGGTGGGTGAATATAATTATGTATTAAGTGTTAAGATCACACGAGATCTCTCAAGAAAGATTATTAGTTTTTCACAAGAGACTTACATAAAGAAGATCTTGAACTTTTTCGAATGCATGGTCGCAAACCCATTGACACTCCTATGGATAAAACTTTGGTCCTAAGTATATATCGATGACCAAAAAATGAAAAATGAAAAAAATTATATGTCAAAAGTACCTTATGCATATGTAGTTGAGAGTCTAATATATGATATGTTGTGTGCTCGACCTGACATAAGTTTCGCAGTGGGTATGGTAAGCCGTTACCAAAGCAACTCTGGACCGGATCACTAAAAGGCGGTCAAAAGGATATTCCGTTATCTTCAAGGGACTGCTGATCTTCCATTTGTTACCATGGTGATGATATTAGACTTAAGGGATTTAGCGATGCCGATTGGGGCAACGATAAAGATGAGTACAAGTCTACTTAAAGTTATGTTTTTAAACTAGGAGGTGGTGCAATCACTTGGTGTAGTAATAAACAAAAGTGTGTTTCCCTTTCCACTATGGAAGCATAGTATGTTGCACTTTCAGCAGCTGTCCAAGAAGCTGTATGGTTAAGGAGATTTATTAAGAGTCTTGGTGTCTCAGAAAATGCAAAGGATGCGGTAGCACATCATCTCTTGCATATGTGAAGGATCCCAAATACCATGAAAAAACCAAACATATTGGTAGGCGATTCCATTTCATAGGTAATAATTTAGTTGCACAAAGAAAGGTTGTTCTTAGACATATCTCCACGAATAAGATGTTGGCTGACTCTTTGACCAAGCCAATACTGCGAGTTGTTTTCCAATATCATGTAGAGAACATGGGATTGACTAGGATTTGATATGTAGAACATTTGATTATTGTTTGATGATATTATTATTATTTTTGAGTGAATGAATGAGTATTGATTGTTTTATTAATTAAATACGTTTTATAGAATTCAAATATATTATTCATGTGTACATATATGTTAAAGTTGTCTGTAGGCAGGAATCAGCCTACTCACATAGGTGATTCACCTTGGCGCTTAGTATAGCGAGCAAGATGAGACAAGAGAAAAGAAATTTTTGGGAATTTGTATTTCAAAAACTACATGTTTTTATAACAGTCTTTTGATTCTTTTCTAAACTGTATAAGTTTCCTTAGTATGTCTAAGTTGAGATCTCAAAGAGATCAATCATTAAGTTTGACCACCACTTAATGAAGCATGTTATAAAGCAAGATGTGATTTTCTGAACAGTCTCTGTATATGTGTATTTTGGTTTAGAAATTCAGGTTAAGCGCTTTTTAGCGACTAGACTAAGATCTGTATGGTGTATGTTTTTTTTAACATAAGACATGCCCACTTAAGTGGGAGAGCACCATAGCATACACATATTGTATGTGCTAAGTCGACCAAAGTAGGAGCAACGAATGGTTCCCTGCTTCGTTGTTGTGTGAGCCACTGGATTAATATCCAATTATTTTACCCCTTTGACTTGGATTTATGTCATGAATAAGATACTTAATGATGCTACTTTAGCATGTTTTCTAATACGATGCATATTTCCGTAATATATGATACATGTCTAGGAATAATTTGAATTGGATTGATATGAATTTCTAGGAAGAAAATTTGATGATACACCACGAATTATGATTCATTGCTGGCCAGCGTTTTTCTTCTGTCGAAAATCATGAATACAATTTATATGTGTGGGTACAATACTGCTTCTTAGAGGGATTAAGAGTATTGCATCAGGTGTAGTCAAATTAACAGAGGTAAAAATGAGAAGTTAGTAAGTGATGTACTTTGGTTAGTTGGATGAAAACTTAATCATTGTGATCCTGCCATTTGTTTAATGCTCATGAGGTTTCATACCTATATCCAGTATGAAAAGTTTGGTAATGTGACAAAGAGAGCACTATATTATATGCATGCAAATGGGAGATGTTAGTATTTGGTCGTTTGAGTTACATATCTTGACCCATGAACAAATCCATATATATGCCCGCATATGTAGTGGGGGAATTGTGGAATCAGTCAAGATAAGATTTGACAAAGAAGTGAGAACCCTACGGGTGACTGCTTCCTATCACCTATCCTATATATAAGAATATTTGTTATTCTTATCGGTTAATGAAGACTTGCCGTCAAACTTAGGGTTTATAGAAAGTATTTCTCTTCCATTACTTCTCTAGGAGAGTACGGTGTGAACAAGTAGTATATTTTCTAGTAGATTATATTCAAGGCTTCTTGCAATTGAAGAACGAAGTAGGATTATCATAGAAGAGGCTCGTAACGACAATCAATCGATCCTGGGGATTTCGGGTTTTCCGAAGGTAAGTAACCTACCCAAATCCATTTGTTTGAATCATATTTTTGAAACACATGTTAACATAAATTTTGATAAAGGTTTTATATTACCGACTAGGTGGATTGGAAAAATTCCCACCTAGCATTACAACAAAGTAACATATTGTTTTTAGCATCATCATTGTCCATCCTCTAACAATCTAAAGTAACTAATAAGTTCTTTTACATAATTTAGTAAACATTTTATGAACCGGCTTCCAAATTCTACAACTTTCTTGAGTTGAAATTACTCTCTTAGCGTAACCTCGTTCATCGTTGACTCAAGGAGGTCAGCCTCCTTCATAATCAAGGTCGATATAAAGCCTTCAATCTCAAAAGTAAATATCCTCTCCAACTTATCAACATTGGTAACTAAATTCCCAAACATGTCTTGTAAGCCTTTGTCACTCATATGCACCACCAACACCAGAAAAAGAAAACACTTGAGTGAGATTCAACTAACATAGCAATCCCAAAGAGAAGTTTTTTTTTTTTTTTTTTTACCTCGGACTAATCCTCCTGTACGGGGATCTTCGCAACTAGCATGTTTAAATGCATGGGGGATGTTGAATAACTGTGACATGTCTTTTCCTCCACCAAATAACTTCATGTCCAACTTTTCAGCGGCAAATATCCTCCAGAACCTAAGCACGTAATGGGGATGAAAACATCACAAAAGCTAGTCAACTGCTCACTAATAACAAAGAATGGGATCAAACCAAACTTGAAATGTGCTTTGATGAAGCAACAATTGCAAACATCAAGAAAATAAACATCCATGTGCGCAACAGAGAAGACTCTGCTCACTGGAATCTAAATTCAAAAGGTATTTTCATTGTTAATCACTGTTATGTTTTTAAAACCAAATTTATGCCTGATTTTGATGGACTGGGATTTTATATGGATAATATTTTTCATCATGATTTCCTAACGTAGAAAAATATTATTGACGATAAACAAATATTTTTAACATGTTGTAGAGTTCTATTTTTATTTCCTACAAGAAAATGAATTGGGTCTATAAAATTTTACTAGATATACTAGACATAATGAGGATCATCCACATTAAATTTAAGAATTTTTGGATACAAAAAGTATTTTTAAGATATTTTATAAAACCACATACTTTGTTGAAATTTCTGACGGGGAAAATTTTAACCTTAATTGAATTTGTTTGTGCAATCTTTGTGTAGCTATTTTGAATTTGTGTCACATGTATATTAGGAACTTATCTTCAAAACCCAATTTGAATTTTTCCCTTTGGATTTTTAGTTTGAAAGATGTGGTGATTTCGAAATTGTTGTGTATGTATGCCCGAAACATGAGTCGTTATACTTGAGCATAGAGATTAGAGATGTTAGAAATTACATTAAAAAGTATGTTTTGATTCTACTACTTCATATTCTTGTTTTAGTGGTTAAAACTAATTGTTTTTTTTTTTTTTTTTTTTTAATAATCGAACGGTTGCAAATTTAGCCATCACGGTCAGTAGACACTAAACTGGAGGATGAACCATTACAGGGGATAACACAATACAAGAGAAGTAATTTCCTATAACATTAAGGAAAATGAAATAAAGGGAAAAGCAGATAAGTGTCGAGACAAGAGTTGTTGTAGCCAGATATAGAAAAATACATCCTCACTTGGTCCAGTTCTATTGAAGAAATCTTCGATTTTACCAACTTAACATCAGCGTCACTACGGCTATGATTACAGTAAACCACTACTGGAGCCCCTTTCAAGACGTGGGTATGTTGACGGTTAATTCTCATAAAAGAGCCACGCGTGACATACAATGGTACATTACTCCTCCAAGGAGATCGAAGAATGAAAAGGTGAACCAAGACCAATTCCCTCCAAACAGAAGAGTGCCAAAATACTGAATGGAAAAAAAAACATAGTGTAAAATTCCTCGAAAACCTGCCGAGAGAAAGACCCAAACTGCCGAAATATCCACCCAAACCACTTATAGTCAAAGACAGGTTCATCTTACACCTATACCAAACATATGTACTAGCATCCCAAGCCCCCGTAGGTGATAACTGACTTAAAGGTCTGACAACAAGATATAACCAACATAAAGGTAAACTAAAGACCAGCAAATCATCCCAAGCGATCGATAGAGTAGAATGATTCGATAAGAAAACTTTAAAAACAACCAGCCCGACGAAATGATGCATAAACCACAGAAGTACCAAAATAAACCAGAGACAAGCTTCAAGCCTAATCAAAATATCCTCATCAATGTGCCGAGAAGGAGCACAAATTTTTCCGCAAACTTTTATTTTGAAAAATAAAGAACCACAATGACATGGAACTAACCCGAAGTACATGCCATCCTTACTAACATAAACACTAACAAAACCTATAATATAACCACCCAATATGCATTGAGAGTACATAATCCACAAAGAAACCTTACTCTTCAGATTGATCAAACAACGTATATCAAATACATTCCATTCTCGAGAAAACAAGTAAATGTCAAGTTGAATTTATCTTAGGGTATCAGTACTAGTAACTACGAGATGGAAAATATTATAGGTGCTCTTTATGACTAACTCATTCTTCCTATTTTTATCTGTACTACAACAGTACCAAACATGATCCAAGCCACAACAGTCTTCAACTTGCACTACGTAGATATTTCTCGTAAATAACAAACTAGTAAGACACTTCCACTCTCGTGAGAATGGGTAGAAATCCAGTCTTGTTTGTCTATAAGTTATAATCCTCAACATTTTTAATAGCAAAGCATTGGTAGGAAAAATAGACATCCCCATAAAATAATCCAACCTTGAGAAACAAACCAAACCGATAATAGTCCAAACCAAAGAGGTCAATGTGATTTTCCACCTCCATGAGATGTTCTATAAAGCTAATCTCATGGGAAGCTATCAACAAAAATTGCCCGTTCTCATCTTTTATCAGTCTCAAAGAAATGGACATCATGATGGGCTAGCTTAAGATAATGGAAAAAAAAAAAAAAACCCGCCACAGCCTCCATGTGAACAAGAATATGCTTTCCACTACATGAGATAGAGGAGAAATACCTTTCCGTAGAGGGAAGGACTTTAATTGCATCTCCAATTATTGAATAGACCGATCCATTGACCATACCAATCCAAGTATTGACTTGACCCATTGATTGACTTTGACTGGTCAAAGTAATAATTTAACCCACCGATTGACCAGGATGATTATTGACTAAACCCGAGCTTTGACTCTGGACAGACATCACATTGACCGAGGGAGAATCGCCGCTGACTTTATATATGATTAGGTCATCAGAACCACTTTTATAGGTCGCCGGAAAACTGTTATGGCTCACAGGACTTCCGGTAATCTCCAAAGACGAGCTTTGAAGAACTTCCAAAAAGGAGTTGGTATCTCATCCGTGATGCACATACCTTCAAAGAGGTCACACAGAAAATTCATCTCAATAGCCAAAACGCCAGAGGGGTTTCGAGAAATAAGATTTACATGCAGATGATTAAACATCTCGCCGATCAACTTAACCTCCATAGAAGAGTAACAAAAAAGAAGAACAGCTTGGAAACTGAAACAAGAAAGGCGAAACCACTAGAGAAAAAAAAAAGATCTACATAAGAGAAAGAGCTTTAAACGGAAGAAAAAGATGAAGTAGAAAGAACTCAAACTGGGACTTGAACAAAGACTAAGAAAAACATACCACAAAGGGAAAACCAAAAGAAGTAAAGAAACTAGAGGTCGAACCAGAGAAATAAACGAGACAATGGAGATTACAGAGCATTCAAAACAGGAGAGAGCGAAAAAAGGAGAGAAATTAAGGGTGGAGAAAGCGGTTTTGGGGAAGAAAAAAAGTGGTGTTGGAGAAAACATGCGACTTTTGGGAAGAAAAAAAGTGGTTTTGGAGAAAACATGCGGTATTGACTGGAAAAATTAGGGGGGCTTGAAAGAAACGCACGACTTAATCTCTCTCATCATATGTAATAGAGCTATTGATTCACAACTAACTAAGATTATTGTTAGAAATCAAACTAGTGCACCACATATGTTTGATAATTTTCTTAATAGAAAGTTTGAATATATATATATGTATGATGTTATAACTATATAAATTTGAATCTTTGTTACTTAAGAGAAACTTGGAGTATCATATTTTACTTGATTTTCAAGTAATTATGTAAGTGGATACCTTACTTATTTTTGGTTTCAAATGCTCACATCTAAATGCTTATGACAGGTGAAAATTCACTTACTTGAGCAAGTTTTATTTTCCAGTGAAATAAAAATTGTGGGAGATTAATCGATGTGTGGGGTTTTGCTAATTTCTTTATTGGTGTGCAAAGAATGGACAATGCAATATAACCAATTGAGCTTCCAAAACAAATGAAGTATGTTTGATGAACTATTTGTATATTTTGTAGTGATCAAATAACTGCATTCTGGATTGAAAATAAATTGATTGTTCAATCTTAGAATAAATTTTAGGGAAATAAGATATTGAAAATTATTGTGTACGACAATAAACGTATGACTCACATAAGTTTGGAACTTATGAGATAGAATTTGATACGAAACCAAAATTGAAATAATTAGAAACCTAGTCAAAACAAATGCGAATATCAACTCTCTCCAAGAAGTGAACGTAATATTAATTATGAAGTTAGTTGCTATGCTTGCACGGCATTGCAAGGATATCAAATATTATTAACAACGCTTTTCAAGCTAAGTTAATGCGAATTTTCGATACAGTGAGAGGTTGGTATATGTTGGGGTTTTACACCATGTTTGTTTTGATAGGTTATGGTTCTGATAGGTTATGCTTCAAAAGTTGAACCAGGTCGTTTTAAAAAAAGTGGTGTTGAGATATACTCACATCACTAGGATTTACGGTATTGGTACAGTCTCAAAGTTTATTTTGGGTAGAAATATCTTGTTAAAGATGTTCATACTTCTTAAATGAGAAAGAATCTAGTTTCCACCTATCTCGTTATTAACAAGATTGAGATTACAAATTTGTTGAATTTGATTATTGCATTACTACGAATGATATGTTATGGATAAAATGTTTGATATAGGACGCTAACCCATGTATACAAATGTTATTGAATATCATGATTATCTTATATTTTCATCATCCTTGATATTGGAGAACATGGTGGTAGAAGATACTCCTCCCCCATCGGATGGTTTCAGCATGTTTTATGCGAGTATAAGAATATACCAAAACAAACAATTTACTTTAAAGCTCCCGACCACAAGAATATACCAAAACAAACCATTTACTTTAAAGCTCCCGACCACAATCTTCGTATAAAACGATTTGGGTGAACTTGTTGACGTAATTTTAGTATTCATTTATGTATTCTTTTAGTATTCATGTTTTTTTCCTGCTTCTGTCTTTAGGAGGTTATGACTTTATATCTCCTCACTATTTTTGTTAAAATAAAAATACGTCATTTTGTCATGTGCAAATACACCTGTGTTCTGGCTTTAGCCGATTGACAACGACACCAGTTGGATGGAAAAAGGTACCAAACAAAAAAATATACTCATCTTCGTCCCAAATTAGTTGAGCTAGTAGTTCAATCTAAAAATAATTTCTCTCTTAAACTATATCACGGATATTCGTAAATTTTATATCATTGAAAAGCATTTTAAAACACATACGTAACGAATATAAACATGACTATCAAATGATATAAAGTCAACTATTAATGGGAAAATTTGAAAATGACTAGCTCAACTAATTTGAGACGGAGGGAGTACTATTTTACTTTTGCAAATAAGGCACGTATCTCCAATCACGAAATTAAATAACAGATATATCCACAAATATCCCAAATTATAACGGCAACATGGTCTTCATATCCTTGTGCATTGTTCTGATAACAGTAGTAACCTGTTGAATTTGGTCATCACTTGAACATGCTGACAGAAGAACTTTCGCAGTACCTCCGTCCGGATAACATCCAGCATCAATCATTTCTTCAAATATTTCTAGACATCTCAAGTACTGTTTCTTCTTAGAGTATGCTCCCATTCTTGAAGTCCATGTAACCACATCAGGTTTCAAATTCTTACTAGGAAGAGATCTAAACAACTCCTCCATTCTCTCCAAAAATCCTGCTCGACCATATACATTGATCAATATGTTATAGGTGCTTATGTCAGTTGTGTACGGCCCATTTTCCATTGCCTTCAAAACCTCTTCCATTTTCGACAAATTACCTGTTCGGCCGTAGCTATTAAGCATACTGTTTAAGACGTATGTGTCCGGTTTGAGACCAGATTTATGCATTTGGTTCACAATTTCTTCACATTTAGCTATGTTTCCAGATTTTGAGTATGCTGATAGGAGTAGCATATGAGACTTCATTGTTGGGGTCATTCCGTGTCTCTTTAGTTCTTCGAATATTGCTCGGGCATCTAGAATTCAAGAGAAACACCATACAGATAAGATAAAAGAAAGTGGAAATTTGAGATGGTAAGACAGATTTGAGACTTCTTTCCCAGACACAGTTGGCCTATAGATCCAATTTAGCAATACTTGCAAAACAAAAGTAGCTACTGCAATTGGGGATCTTTTTTTCTGACGAGAATTAGGATGTAGATGAGTTTCGACCTCGACTTTTTGGTTATTACCACCGAAAAATTTCACCTCCGTTAGAGATGTGAGCTGGAGATCGAATGGAGAATCTCTAACAAATGAAAAGACACAATCTAGAAGAAATAAAGCTTTAAAAAATAGAAATTGGGTCATTTGTCCAAAAAAATTAAAACAGTTCAAATGGACGAGTAAAAATTTTATGGGTGAAACGACAAAAAAAAAATAGCACGGATGAAAGAATCTCTAGACTTAAAAATGAACCTGGAGACGCAAAAAATAACAAAGAAAAAATATTTGAAAATGGACGGGATGAAAACCGGTTTACATATTTTAAAAATTTGTCCATTTAAACAAATCTAAATCCTATTGTCCTTTTCACCTGTGAAATTTTCATTTTGGTCTTTTTAACCAATTTTGTGAAAAAATTACCTCATGAAGACCAGCTCTGCCATATGCATCAACCATAATATTATATGAAGCTCTATCTGGATCACATCCCATATACTGCATGAGCGAGAATATTTCGGCAGCCCCCTGGGCGAAACCTGCACGACTGTTGGAGTAAGTGGATTAGCATTCTATGGACAGTATTGCAACACATGTTATATACACGCATTATAAGTAGTACCTGTAAGCTTCCATGAGTGCGTTGTAAACATAAACATCAGGCTCATAACCTTCTTTCTGTAGCTCCTCAAATATCTCTTCTGCTTTCTCACAGAGTCCTTCCCTTGCAAATGCATTGATTAACGCAGTGTACGTGCATATATTAGGCTCACAGTTTTGACTGCTCATTTCCTTGAATACCTTTAAAGCCATAAAAGACCTACGAGCCTGCAAAAGGAAGAAAAAACAAAGATGGTAAAAATAAATAAAATGCAAGTAATATAAAGACAGTCACCATTGGTTTTGATGGTAGTCAGCACTCGGCAAGATACATTTACAGTGTGCAATGATTTTGCAAGAAACCATTAGGTTTCTCAGAAAAAACGATTCTCCAGATGTTTGTCTTACACAAATAAAATCACCCATCCAAATGGTGCCGATAATTTGAACAGTGATAAAGTAAACTGAAAAGATAGGAAAACAATTGAATAAGGGATCAAACATTCAACATACCTTTCCATATAAATTAATCATCATGGTATATGTATCTGCAGATGGCTGGCAACGATCTCTTTTCATCCTCTCAAAGATCTCCACTGCCTTTTTTGTGTTTCTTCCTTTTAATAATCCATCAATATAAGCATTGTACACAACCACACCTGAGTCAAAGTGTCGATTTCTCTACATGAATTAAATTTAAACACAATTGTAAGTAAATAAAAAGTACTAAAGCTAATAATGTGATAGCTAGCTCTATTAAGGCTGTGCTTTGTATCAGGTGAATATCTCTACCTGAAGGAAATATGAAAGAGTCTATCTTGTTTACTAGTTTATTATTGTAGTCCATAACGAATCGTTTGGGTTAAGTGGCAAGAAAGGCTGTGCATGTTCACAAGCCATAAGACTTCACGAACTGCAAATATTCACAGCCCTACTTCTATCTATGAGTGTCCAAATTGCAGCTTACAACCATCAGCTAAGATTGATCCCTAAAAAACCAAGGCATTTTGTTACATTTGCATTGTGAGAAAACACCGCCAGATATATACCAAATACAGACCTGACAAACGCGTCACCCTGGCTTGCAAAATATTTGCCTTATTTTTAAGTGACAAAGAAAAATAGTTGGTCACTTTGTGGTAGGTCAGGATGTTGCCATCAGCATATAATTTAGAAGACGTCAAATTAGGTGTACGCATTAGCTGGAAAATGAGAAGGATATACATACTTGGGGGAAGTCCATACTTTTGCATCTCAGAAAACACAGCTTCAGCTTTATCTAGCAACCCTGATGAGCAATAGGCTCTCAAAAGAAGGGCATAGGTATCTTCATTAGGCACTATTCTTGCATCCATAAGTTGGAGGTAAATCGATTCCGCCTTTTTATAATGAGATTTTTGTCCATAAGAATCTATAAGTAAATTATAGCACATGATATCTGGCTGGAAAGAGCTTCTGTATAAAATCCATTCACACACCTGAAACGATGGTAAAGCAAACCACTTCTTAGAATTATATTTTATTATTACACAATTGGGTAATCAACAAACAAGGTCGTTGACACGGTCCGTACCATGATTATTGGATCCCATTGTTTGTTGAGACGAAGTTGAACGATTACATTTATAATGTCATCCCATGTATTGTGAGTTGGACTAAGAGAATCGAGAGTGTTCCAGATTGTGCTGATGCCATCTAATTGTGCTTCGTTATAATTTTGTAGGTAGTTGAGTAGTTGCTGACCGGTGGGACTCATCACTGGGAATACACCATCTACAAACCCAGTCCCGTACTTCCATCCCCTTCCTCTCAGTGTACCGCCTTCAATGTAAAAACAGTAACATAGATGGTTAGATACATGCATATATCATCAATGTTCCTTAAGTGGTCACATCTAGCGCAGCATCAGCCAGAAGATGATTAATTTCAGTTCTTTTAAGGCAATAACTAAATCTTGCAATATCAGATAAACGGGAATACATATCGTTTAGCATCTAAGTTATTGGCTAAGTGACATATTTTTAAAAATGTCATAATGTAGGCTCGGTCGCTTTGACCATTTATGCAGAATGTGGTAAGAGAATGTAAGGACAATCTATCTTTACAGTGTAATGTATGAGTCACACTAGTTTTTCTTCCTTGTCTGTGTTATTTTGTAAATGAGAAGTGTTGTTTTTCTCAATTATTCCTAAGGTTTTGGCATGATTAAAGTTCTCTCCAAAACCGAAAGCCTTCCTACTGAAAAGCTCCCAATTAGGCCAGTAGCCGGCACCTAGCTGATAGACAAAATAAATGCATCAAACCAATCCAAAGTCATTCCCCCTCTTTAAGCTAGAACATCCTACAGAAGCAGCTGCTTTTTTTGGCGCCAGGAATGGAAAATGAATCACTAGTAGTAGTTGCACTCAAAAACTAGAAGACTCAGCTTTTCGAATGCATCAACTATTCAATTTGCTAGGCTGTAATACTAATTAAGAAAAAACAAAAAATTAGTGTCAAGTGCGAATTAATCACATACCTTTCTTCCGGGACAACTTCTTATGATTGAAGCTTTTTAATTTCCCCCGTTTGTCGATAAAAAGTGAATCCCTCCTAGTAATAGGCGTGTCATGATCAGTAACTGTAGTAATACTAGTAGTTCTACTGTTATTCTTGCTGCGGCAGCATATCATCCACTTGGTTCTAAAGTTGGTCTTCCTCCTTGTGCTGCTGCTCCTGGAGTCGAATTTAAGGGAGTTGCAATCAGAAAATCTACAAGTGAAAATGCCTTCCAATTCCATAAATTCACTCTAGTACATGCATCAATTTAGACCGAGAGGCAGAGCAAGAGAAAATGTGTTGAATGATTTTGTTGGGTTGTACATTTTCTTATCTTTGAGGTGAGGTTGTGGTGCAGCTGGATATTCTTATATAAAACAAAATACTTTTGTCTCTGGGATACATATTACATATTTGTCTGATTCTGGCAACAATGAATGGGAGGGTAAAAAACTTTGAAATTGGATTTTGTACTGTTTTAGTTTTATTTATTTAAAAAAAAATATGAATTTGTCTTCTTCTGGCAATTCTTTTCCTGGTCATGACTCATGAAAACTGATGGAGTTTTGTTCCTGTTTCCTATTTTAAGAGTTTTGAAGGGAGATTCAGTATTAAGAAACAAGGCATGACTCCTGAGAAATACACAGATGCACTGATGTTTTTCTTTATAAAGGAGCAACCAAGGAACTGGCTTCTGAAAGGGGAAGAAAGCATGCCTGTCAGGAAATTAAATTCTCCAAAGAAAGTGAACTTAAGCAAATAAAATACATGGACCAAGAAGATATTTGCAGTAAGAATCGAAGAGAAGAGATTGGGACTTACAATTATGCCAGCTGTGGCTGGTGCTCACTAACACTAGCAATTTTGGGTATATACTTGCTAGCATAAGAAGTTCTGTTCCCATAATACTAAAAATCTGTACTCACCAGCAGAATGAATCTCTCAAATACGTGCTCACCTTAAATGAACAGTTTGTATTTGCTAGTATAACCTGGGAGCTGGGCTTCAATAAAAACAAGCAAAGCATGGCCAGCTGATAATACTGTCAGTACAGGATTCTTTACAGAAGTAACAAAGGCTTTATATGCAGGCCAATAACGACCTATGGTTTTAAAATAACGAAAGGCTGTCACTGTGTATCTCGTCAGAGAGATTCAAATGCTTTTTCAAGTGCGAGCTGACGTTGATAAAAAACGAGCAAAGCATGGCCAACGATAGGGAAAAAAATGGTATTGACGGATAAGGAATGAGACATCAATTAATAATATTAGCAGTAGTTACTGTTTACGGAGCTAATGCAACTAAGCTAGTGTTGGCTACTGAATAATATGGATGCTATTCATCAGACTGAAATGATGCAAACTTGAGATCTAACTGTATCAGAGTTAAACAAATGGAAAATTAACAATTGACGTAACTGCGGGAGTAGACATAAAGTGTGTGAATAACCACAATTTAAGTGCAAACTCATCCATTTGGAGGAAGCTGCCAATGGAATCATTGTTCTGAATCCTGGTTGTCACCTGCAAGGTAACTGGCTCATTATCCTTCCCATGGAGGTGGAAAAGTAGCTTGTTGACGATAAAAAATTAGGTTCACATGAAGGTTACTTGTTAATGAAACCCATAAATCTACAGAATGATGTGAATGTTACTACCAAAACTCAATGAAGATTACCAGTTTATAAGTAGGTATCCAAGGTTGGCAAACTCCTGTAACTGCTTGAAAGGTGAATTACGGCTTTCTGTATCCTTTAACTGACTTCATCGCTGGCAAAGCAAAGCTACCATGTTCATAGTGATGCATAGGACTGAATTCAAGACTGAACTTTATTCCGAGGTCTCTCCATCCATTGCCACTACCTAGAGTGTATATGTGGACTTCTAAATACTTGGACCCCGACACATATATTCCCACAACTTTGAACTCATTTGTTGCAGAAACGTTACCAAATCCGAATGACCAACAAATATACTCATCATAATCATCAAACAGGCCTGTCCTGATTTCTGGAAGCACAACGTAGTCTTTGGTGAAAGGGTTACAAATACAAACAGGTCTTTCAGGTTCATCACTAGCAAGACAGATTAAACCGTTTCAGGAACCAACAATGCGACCCCCAAAAGTTGTTGTTGAATTAAATTTTCTAATTCTATCAATGGGTGTTGTTACCTCATGACTCTTACTAAATTCAAAATACTGAAAATTTCCATCCTCATTGAAAGAAAGAAAACCCAACTTACGAGAATTATCCTCAGCTGTAGATGTAAGCGCATCTGGGAGAAAAATGGATCATTAGAAACAATATTTCTCCAAAATTTGTAGACTTATTTACAATCAAGAACCAAGTTACACGGCTTAATATCAACAATGCAATCTCGTACGGTAGTTTGTTGAAATAATCCATGAAATTCTTGTAATCTTTATACAGGGGAACAGAAATTTGGTAAGGTTAAAAAATAGTGATGGAAAATGGGATTTTTTCTACAGAGTTAGGGTTAAGAGAACTTTTAGAAGAGGTGGACGATTCAAAGAGCGGGATTGGAGCGCGACTGATTCACACACCTTAATGCAGGAACATATATACACTGGACCGGATCAAGGTAAAAGTTACTACTCGGTAATTTCTTAGCCATACCGGGGTAGACATTTTGGGTAATTAAATAGTGGCAAAAAAAAAAAAGTAACAGAGCTCTGCAAATCGGGCGACAATCTATTTTGACTCAGTATACAAGTAGTTTTCAATTTCTTTTGTGTTCCGTCATTTTCATGATTCGACAATCTATTTTACCTCAGGATAAGTAGTTTTCGATTTTTCTTGTGTTCCGTCACTTTCGTGATTTGATTTGATTTTCTTGTTACATTTTATTTGATTTTTCTAGTTACATATTTATCGATCTTTTTAATGTTAGGTTTTTTTTTTTTTGAAGCATGAATTATATTAGACTAATTAAAGGATATTACACGGGGGTATATAATACCCAAATACTCATCAGTTACAATTGGAATGGTATGACATGAATCCAAAGTAGCAAAACAGAGGAGTAGAGCGTGAGCAGCTGTCTTCGAACCAGAGTTGCATCGGGGGTATATGTTGGTGTCGAAGGTCAGAAGGCCTTCATTCAATGCTTTCCACAAGAAAAGCTGTGTTTTTGATGGACTCGATTGAGTCCACAAGAGATTAGTTGATGGTAGAGGTGTTCGATGCGCTTCAGTGAAGGTGCTAGTCATGCAATTACATCCATATGCTGAGGTGTGCTGCCCGAAAGTTAACTGTCTATCTTCTCTTTTTCCGGCTTTATCCATCAGGTGGTGTTTACCATAGAAGATAGAGGTTACAACTACTAATAATTGCTCGAAATGCAAACTTTGATATTTATAGACCAAGGAAGTTTGGACACCAAGGAATTTCCAAAACCGAAAATATTCTCAAGATATGCAATATATTTCCAAATTCGGTTTTCATAATTCCCCGAAATGCTTTGTCCAAATATTGACCGAAATCTCTTAGAAAATCTCCAACTAGTAAATGCACATTACTAATTTTCATTTCCAGAAATAAAATTAAAACCTTAATTAAAATATTCTCAATTTATTTTCGATCATGCATTCTCCTTTAGCTATTAAGGAATATCTTTGAACAATAAAAGATAAGCGTTACTGCACATGTTCAAAGTATGTTGACATCTTTAGTTTATAAGTCCTCTTTCATACTTACACTCTTGGAAACGATTTTCCACACTTCCAAACAAGTTTAGAATTGGTTCATCTGACTCCCCAGAACTATGTGATTGATTATCCTATCAAATCACCAAACATGGGTTTTACGATTTTACCAAAATAAGTTTCGGTTCTACCTCCATGTGGGTACTAGATTTAGTCATGCTAGTTACCAAAACTTGGTTGACTAGGTACTAGGATCGGTTCCCACATATATATGGTATCTAACTTGTATTTGTAGCACATGTCCATAGGATCGGTTCCCAATAACTAAAAACGTGTCGCACATGTTCATAAGATCGGTTCCCAATATCTAGAAACTTACTGCACCTCTTACAAGGATCGATTCCCTCTTGTGATAGGTTGCACCTCTTACTAGGATCGGTTCCCCTTTGCCTAGAGTTGGTCATGCCAATAACACTAAATCGATCATACCATCTCAGGTGATTACTTAAGATCGGTTTCACTAATAAAAGTCATACCAATACAAAAGTCAGGCATTGTGAATAGTTTTACCAAGAACATAAACAAGTCATGAGCGGTTATACTAATCACACATATTGGTAGTTCAAAAGATATGCAATGAATAACAATACCAATAAGCCTAGCGATTTCCCTTTCAATTCACAAAACAAGTTCATGAATTTACTTCCTTTAAACGAATGTAAAACATTGTTTCCTAGGATGAAATCTTCACCTCATACCAGTACATAATCACAACAACATTCAAACAATTATTGATGTCTTATATACGAAGTTCAAAAGATAAGTGTTATACTTCGTATTGTATTCCTTAATACTAAATCTAACTAGAGTATAATCATTCATAGCTTCATAGATTACGTTTTTCAATATGCACGACTTGAAAGATACGTTAGGGAATGAAATAGTTCAAGTCAAATATTACTAACCTCAAGTGGAAGGATGATTTCATCGTTGTAGCTCCTTACTTCTTCACTTCTTCAAGTCTTCACGTAATACTTGTAATGTCTCATATCCTAATAATTTCAAGCTAACCTTTACGAAGTTGACTCTAGTACATAATCAAGGGACTCTTTAAATGAGTTTTGGTTCACTAAAATATGACAACCAAACTTGACATACCAACGCCAGTGGGTTCAACCGATCTATGCTCTAATAATCTCCCCTTTGTCAATTTTAGTGAAAAAATTCTTAAATCATATGGATAAACAAATTACAAGAATTCATTACACATACGCTTGATTCCCAAATTCAAAAGCACAATAACCTGTGTACATGCAATCCATAAATGCCGTTGTTGACATTATAATAACAAAGCTAATACTCCCCCTAAAGGTAAGATAGGTAGATTTTCAATCCGCACGTCTTTGTTATTCCCTTATCAATATTATATGCTACTCCCCCTTAGTCTATGCTTTACTCTTTCGTTAAATAAAACGTTTAAGCACCAATGTCCTTTCCCTTAGTGATACCAATCAATATAAATCAATACCAGTATCACATATTGTATGGTGTATGTTTTTTTAACATAAGACATGCCCACTTAAGTGGGAGAGCACCATAGCATACACATAATGTATGTGCTAAGTCGACCAAAGTGGGAGCAATGAATGATTTCGTGCTTCTTTGTTGTGTGAGTTGATAGACACATTTTTGATTCTAAGTTGTCTCGATTTTCGTATTGTTGGTACTCGATTTTGTACTTACTATGGTGTTTTATGTGTTTAAGGGTATTTTTGGAAATAAAGATTGTTGGAAAATTCGGCTCGAAAAGTTGCTCGGAACACCCCCGGAGGACATTTGCTATTCGGACTCCCACTTTGGATAAGGGGTAACCCAATTGCTAAGGGGCACCCCAGGGAGCCAACTGCTAATCGCACCCCATCACTGGTTAAGGGGCACCTCCTTCTTCTTCGTTTGAAAATGAAAATTGGCGGGAAAAAATAAGTTCTCGCCGCGTAACCGAGTTGCGATTTTGGGCTTGATGCGGTGAGACTAAAGGGCTAGAATCAATTGGGTGTGTTACTATGAGCTAAACAGGGATGGTATAGGAGTTACTTTCAATCCAGGTTTGGCTTGATAGTCGATTGGAAGTAAACAGGGAAGTATGGAGTTATTCACGGGATATCATGAATCGCTGTGAGTTTGAGACGATGCACTCGCTCGAGTTTGGAGGAATTTGGATACCTGAATGGAGCGTGTGAGAGGTGAAAAAGGAGAGTTTTCTCGTCAGCACGTGAAGAAGAAATTATAGAAACAATCCCGTGAAAATATTTTCCATTTACTATGGGATATATTGAAGTTATGAGGGTTTGTTCTCAGTCAAAAGGAATATATATAGGCCTATGAGATCACATAAGAAGGGGGAGTGATTGGGGAGTAAATAGAGATCAACAGCGTGAGAAATCACGAGTTGCGAGAGAAGTTTCTGCTCTGCAGAACCAGAAGAACACGAAGAACAGACAGCCAAAGACCGTCGTTCTTCAACGGTGTTAACGACAAATATTCGAGGGTTGCAGCGCTACAGTCGGCTGACAGGTTGAGTTTTATCGTTTTGTAACAGTGCCAATTGTAACAAATATAAGTGTTACGAATCTCTGTTTTCATATATTTTCATCCTTGTAAGCACCTTTTGGGCAATGAAATCATACTTTGAGCGTGTTTCCAACATGATGAGCTAAACTCCATCACTGGGACGACGGAGGAAGCTGTTTTGCACCCATGTGGTAATTCTATTTAATTCCTTTATGACTTTTTGCACTATTATAATTGATTTATGATTTTTCTTGATTATTTGTGAATTCGTTAGATGTCGCATGCTTAGTCTTAGGTACTTTAGATGCGTCATGCTTGTGAATTACATATAATTCTTTATAAAATCTACCTTGGCAAAGAATTAGAGTCGATGTTTGTTATTTTATGAGCTTTAATTGTCCGAATTAATAGATGAACCGCATGAATGTGAGAATTGGTGGAATCCCGAGTCCCAAGAACTCTTCATCTTGTGACATAAATTGTATATTTTCTCTATTTTTATTATATTTCTTTATTAAATCCTAGAATCGATTTCAACAAGTCCGAGTGAACGACAACTCTACTTACCACTATCTAAAATTCGATCAATTTTTGCGCCGGCATTCGCGGGGACTTTTGTATAGATTTGTTTTTAGGTTTTATTTTTATTTTTATTATTTTTTTCTTTTTTACGCCTTTTGGTATTTCTTGTTTGTTTTCAGATTTGGAACTGAGCTAAAGAAAAAGGGAGAAAGCGCTGAAAACAAAAGCGAAGCTAAAGAACGAAAGAAAAGAGGAATCCAAAAGGAGTGAAGAAGAAGATTTTGTATATTATTTTATTTTATTTTTTTAGAAACTGTAATTAAGGTTTTTATTTTTGTAATATTTTATTTTTGGACAATTTTTTTTTCTTTTGGACACTTTTTGGACTTTATTTTTGGACTTTTGGTCATTTTTTTTAAAACCCTAAGGAAGGGTTATTTAAATATGAAGCGCACAGGAAGGACGACGATTACGATATCGTCTCGCCCCCGGGTTCGTACATGACATAGGAGTCGTGTCCGAGTCGACTTCAACGGTTCATCCCCCGTCTGAACGGGAGGTAAGAATTCTAAACACCCGCGAATCCCCGTCAGCGGGTTTTGCGGATGATTTCGTGTGAATATATGTCGAGGAGATCCTACTGTTTTAATTTCCTAGTAAAGGGCAAGGCCTGGCCATACAAGATAAGAGTTCGGATTTCATCACCGTTCTCTTATTGCCCGCTTTAGGAAAACTAAACCAAACACGAACCTAAGCCTAAAATTTTGACTAGAACGAGACCGATAGGGTAACGAGCTTAATAGGAAAGTCATTCGAAAAATATTGGTTACTCTTTAAGCATACTTGAAGTTCATGATGGTTTCGTAAGTTGAATGCGTGACTGCGCCGCCTTGTAATACGGTGAGGCCTTGGGTATCAAGCTCCATGCACTTCCTCGCCTCTATTCAACTTACTTCAACTCGGATTGATTCCAGAGGGGGTGCTTAAATTGTAACGAATTCCCTTTCGAAGGATTAGAAGTCTAGTCAGAAACAATCTAAGTGGAGCCATCATGCTTTTGTTTGCTAGAAATCAGTAGGTTTGTTGTGGTCGAGTCAGCCTTGTTTGTGTTTGTGTAGAATTCCCTTGCAGTTAGGATGTCAAACTGGTATTATAACAGCCAATACAATGATTATCCAACTGAACAATATGGACATTACTCTTTTATGACCATAGTGTGAATAGTGGTTGGGAACGCCAATCTTTTGAAGGTTATGGGTCATACCATGGTGAGCCCAATTACTATCCACACGTGCATCAGTCTTACGAGCACAACGATCCTCCAATTTCTTTAGAAGAGTCTCTCAAGAGTTTCAATGAGTCAACACAGAAGTTTCACTTATTTATGAAAGAGAATTATAATATTCCGCTTAGAAGAGTCCGTGAGAGAAGTCAACTAAGATATCTCTAGAAGAGTCCCTCAAGCAATTCTTGAGAGTACAAATAGGATTGTGGAAAAATTTGCTCAAGATAGTATTAAATTCCAATATAGTGTTCCCAATACCACCCTTGAAAATAAGGATAATTTTTATTCACATAATCAAGATGACGAGGTTAGAATTGGTAACACTACTTGTTTAGATGAGGTTAGATCATTTTCATATAATGATGATCATGATGAGGATAGTATTGATGAAGAATTTGAAATAAATAGGCATAGTGATCAGGAAATTGTTACCCCAATTGATCTTTATAAAGATAATATTATTTCTAGTTCAAATACAAATAATTTTAATAATTATTCACCTATTCAAAAGGATGAGGATTTGACTAGAGATACCCCCGTTTTAGACGATGTAGTATTTCCTTTTGATTACGAAGCCAAGGATGGTTTAGAGGAACGAGTATATTTTGAGTCTAGAGATTTAGAAACAATAGACTTAGAAAAAGAAAATGAACTCGTAGAGATGAGTGAGGAGGTACCTGACTTAGAAGAATCAATTGACCATTTTCAGGAATCAGATAACCTTGAAATTAGGAAGTTGTGACTAGTCTTTTTAGAGACACTGAAAACTCTAAGTTTGGGGGTGATTATCATTCTCCATGTGCCTTAACTCTTAGAAAGGTACCTAACTTGGGACTTGACATATGTGCCTCAACCATTTTAAAAGATTATCTTCATATACTTTTTCCCGAGCCTAGTTATGTCCATAAAGAAGTTCAGTTGTTAAGAATCCATCCTCTGGTTGATGTGGTTAACCCAGGGCTATGATACCAAGATTGATTTTGTTTTCCCACCAAATATTTTTCAACCAATTGTGGGAACGTATAAGTTTCAGATGTGTCAATTATTAAGTTTTGAGGCTAAACCTAATTACTTTAGGAGATTAGGTCGACACATTTGCTTAAGGAAGACCACCAATCTTATTGTGGTCAGTTTGTGTAAGTCAAAACCGATTGACTTATAGGATCCTCAATTATTCAGGTTATTGTTATGTGCTTCTAAGTTCTTAACTGAGTATTTCCAGACTCTACAACCTGAACTTAAGAATCCTTCTTTTGAGGAAGTCCAGCCCATGAAAATTGTTTATCTAGACCCTTTTATAGAACCTGAACCCGAACCACAACTAGATATAGTTGTCTTAAACAAAAAAATAGATAAGGGTGTGTTGGATATCTTCATGGTCTGTTGCAGTTTCCTCTTCTTGTGGTTAGCACTTTTTGATCCAGATGACCCGCAGTTATTCCGACTGTTGCTATATGATTCTTCGAGGTGACTAATCCTTTCCAATGTCTGGTCAAGACTTTAAACTTAGCACTTCTTGGGAGGTAACCCATGCTCTTGCAACACGGTAATATTTTTCCTTAACTCTTTTGCTTCAAATGGTAATAGTTTCTCCTTGTTCATGTTTTTAATTTCATCTTTAGAACATTGAGGACAATGTTAGATTTAAGTTTGGGGGTATGGGAGAAACTTTTTAGTTACAAATAAATAAACTCCAGAGACTAGAACTTTATGCTTATTAAGGTTGGCACTAACTAATCTAAGTGGATGGAAACATTTTGGTTGTAGGAGTTGAGGAACCAATCTGATTAGATGGAAACATCTAAATAATCTATTCATAAAAGAACATAGCTCAGGTGTTAGAAAAAGAAAACATGGTAGTTTCGCCATATCCTCCTTTTATTTTTCTCTTTACCATTGTTAGGGTGAAATAGAGTGACTGAGATACCAAAAAAAAAAAAAAAAAAAAAAATTGAGACCAGACCACCAGACCAACCGGAATAAATACAATAAAGTCGACCACTGGTACCCTTGTATATGCCAGCTGAGTTGACCTAGAGTTAGGATTATCGACCACTGGTTCCCTTGTATATGCCAGTGTGTTGATATTAGTCCAGACCAGTATCTCAGTCCATTAGGATAGGTTCACCTTAGTCAACATCATCCACGTTTTTCTACATCCATCTTCTTAATCTTTCCATGTGATTGGTTGACTCCGGTTTATGATGTCCAGAAACTATCTGAGTAGAGCTCTGTCACTTTATATGAATTTTTTAGTATGCTTGAGTGCAAACTCGTGTACAACAATTGAATTTCGCATCGTGGTACTTCCTCCTGTAGTCAATAAGTATGCCAACCAAGGAGATTCTTTAGTGCCTTCCAAGGTTATGCGAGATAGCTAGGGTCTGAGTAAAGGTTTTGTGGGTACACCTCCGGTAAACCCTCCGGGAGACAACACTCCGCCACTGGGCCACCTAGCGGTTTAACGGCTTGCTGCACGTGCTAAGTGTAGTCATTTTTATTTTTCTAGATTAGATTTGCTTGAGGACTAGCAAATAATAAGTTTGGGGTTAGTTGATAGACACATTTTTGTGTCTAAGTTGTCCTCAATTTTTTGTATTGTTGGTACTCGATTTTGTACTTACTATGGTGTTTTATGTGTTTGTAGGTATTTTTTGGAAATAAAGATTGTTGGAAAATTCGGCTCGAAAAGTTGCTCGGAACACCCCCGGAGGACATTTGCTATTCGGACTCCCACTTTGGATAAGAGGTAACCCAATTGCTAAGGGGGACCCTGAGAGCCAACTGCTAATCGCACCCCATCACTGGTTAAGGGGCACCTCCTTATTCTTCATTTGAAAATGAAAATTAGCGGGAAAATAAGTTCTCGCCTGGCAGAACTGAGTTGCGATTTTGGGCTTGATGCAGTGAGACTAAAGGGCTAGAATCAATTGGGTGTGTTACTATGAGCTAAACAGGGATGGTATAGGAGTTACTTTCAATCCAGTTTGGCTGGATAGTCGATTGGAAGTAAACAGGGAAGTATGGAGTTATTCACGGGATATCATGAATCGCTGTGAGTTTGAGACGTGCACTGCTCGAGTTTGGAGGAATTTGGACACTGAATGGAGCGTGTGAGAGGTGAAAAAGGAGAGTTTTCTGCTGTCAGGCATGTGTAGAAGAAATTATAGAAACAATCCCGTGAAAATATTTTCCATTTACTGCCGGATATATTGAAGTTATGAGGGTTTGTTCGGTCAAAAGGAATATATATAGCCTATGAGATCACATAAGAAGGGGAGTGATTGGGGAGTAAACGAGAGATCAACGGCGTGAGAAATCACGAGTTGCAGAGAGAAGTTTCGCTGATGGAATCGAAGAACACGAAGAACAGACGATAAAGACCGTCGTTCTTCAGCAGTGTAACGACAAATATTTGAGGGTCGCAGCGCTCACAGGGTCAGCGACAGTTGAGTTTTATCGTTTTGTAACATTGCCAATTGTAACAAATATAAGTGTTACGAATCTCTGTTTTCATATATTTTCATCCTTGTAAGCACCTTTTTGATCAATGAAATCATACTTTGAGCGTGTTTCCAACATGATGAGCTAAACTCCATCTCGGGACGACGGAGGAAGCTGTTTTGCACCCATGTGGTAATTCTATTTAATTCCTTTATGACTATTTGCACTATTATAATTGATTTATGATTTTCTTGATTATTTGTGAATTCGATTAGATGTCGCATGCTTAGTCTTAGGTACTTTAGATGCGTCATGCTTGTGAATTACATATAATTCTTTATAAAATCTACCTTGGCAAAGAATTAGAGTCGATGTTTGTTATTTTATGAGCTTTAATTGTCGGAATTAATAGATGAACCGCATGAATGTGAGAATTGGTGGAATCCCAGTCCCAGTAACTCTCTTCATCTTTTGACATAAATTGTATATTTTCTCTATTTTTATTATTTTTCTTTATTAAATCCTAGAATCGATTTCAACAAGTCCGAGTGAACGACAACTCTACTTACCACTATCTAAAATTCGATCAAGCCACTGGATTAATATCCAATTCTTTTACCCCTTTGACTTGGATTTATGTCATGAATAAGATACTTGATGCTACTTTAGCATGTTTTAAAATACGATGCATATTTCCGTAATATGATACATGTTTAGGAAATCTATTAAGTTGAAATGGATTGATATGAATTTCACGGAAGAAAATTTGATGATACACCAAGAATTGTGATTCATTGCTAGCCAGCATTTTTCTTCTGTTGAAAATCATGAATAAAATTTATATGTGTGGGTACAATAATGCTTAGAGGGATTAAGAGTATTGTATCAGGGGTAGTCAAATTAACAAAGGTAAAAACGAGAAGTTAGTAAGTGATGTACTTTGGTTAGTTTGATGAAAACTTAATCATTGTGCTCCTGCCATTTGTGTAATGCTCGTGAGGTCGCACACCCTATATCCAATATGAAGAGTTTGGTAATGTGACAAAGAGAGCACTATATTATATGCGTGCAAGTGGGAGATATTAGTATTTGGTCGTTCAAGTTACGTATCTTGACCCATAACCAAATCCATATATATGCCCGCATATGTAGTGGGGGAATTGTGGAATCAATCGAGATAAGCTTTGACAAAGAAGTGAAAACCCTACGGGTTACTACTTCCTATCTCGTATCTTATATATACGAATATTTGTTATTCTAATCGGCTATTGAAGACTTGCCGTAAAACTTAGGGTTTATCGAAAGTATTTCTCTTCCATTACTTATCTAGGAGAGTATGGTGTGAACAAGTAGTATATTTTCTAGTAGATTATATTCAAGGCTTCACTGCAATTGAAAAAGGAAGTAGGATTCTCATAGAAGAGGCTCGTAGCAGCAATCAATCGATCCTGGGGATTTCGGGTTTTCCGCAGGTAAGTAACCTACCCAAATCCATTTTTTTTGAATCATGTTTTTGAAACACATGTAAACATAAATTTTGATAAAGGTTTTATATTACCGACTAGGTGGCTTGGGAAATTCCCACCTAGCATTACAACAAAGTAACATATTGTTTTTAGCATCATCATTACCCATCCCTCTAACAATCTAAAGTAACTAATAAGTTCTTTTACATAATTTAGTAAACAGTTTATGAACTGGCTTCCTAGAACTTTCTTGAGTTGAAATTACTCTCTTAGTGTAACCTCGTTCATCTTTGACTCAAGGACCTTCATAATCAAGGTCAATATAAAGCCTTCAATCTCAAATGTAAATATACCCTCCAACTTATCAACATCGGTAACTAAATTCCGAAACATGTCTTGTAAGCCTTGGCACTTATATGCACCACTAACACCAGAAAAAGAAAACACTTGAGTGAGATTCAACTAACATAGCAATCAAAAAAAGATTTTTTTTTACCTCGGACTAATCCTCCTGTATGGGGATCTTCACAACTAGCATGTTTAAATGCATGGAGAATGTTGAATAAATGGGACATGTCTTTTCCTCCACCAAATAACTTCATGTCCAACTTTTCAACGAAAAATCATCCTCCAGAACCTAAGCACGTAAATCCTTCATAAAATCCCGGTCCAAGGGGTGGTAGGTTACCTGAAGTTGGAGCTTGTCGTTGGGAAATTACTTGGTACGATTTAACTTGAAGGTGCTCTCCGTCAAAATATCGCTCCACAAAGTGCATCACAGGTTGATTGATTCGGAACGCTGCAAACAGAATAATAGAATGCGCCGGGTTGGGATCAAACTCTTCTTAGGGCAGAGGGTGAAATATGGACTTATCATAGGATTGATTGTAGTGGTTGGTTGCGATGAATTCCGCACAAGATCTCGGGTTTTGCTTCCCTTCTAGTTCCACCTGAAAGGAAAAATGGAGAAAAATAAAAGCAGTTTTAGTATAACTTTTAATTCAAAAATAAAAAGCAGACATATAGTAGAAATGAAATATCTTTATGTTTTTGGTGGAACAAATGCAAAGATAACCAGTGTCTAAAAGAAAGACTTCCAAGCATTTATAAGATTACAAGTCAGAAAAATGCAAGTCTCAATGAGGTTGTGGACAATGAAAGCTGGAATTTGAGATTGTGCATAAATCTCAAGGCAACAAAAGTACAACACACGATGGACTTGTTTGAACTGATTAGCACTCCACCAGCTTTTAACTACCAAGCAGATGCTCTTCAATGCTCTGTGGCACTTGGATTTTCAACTAAATCTTGCTACAATTGGTTAGTTGGATATGGAACGACATTTTATCATGGGCTGGAGAATCAAAATAAAATTGTACTTGGAAGATTGGATATGGCGAAAATATTAACATCTGAGAAGACCATTGGATCCCAGATATCAAACATCCTGTCAATAAACCGAGTAATAGGGATGAAAAACACAAAAGCTAGTCAAATGCTCACTAATAACAAAGAATGGGATCAAACCAAACTTGAAATGTGCTTTGATGAAGCAACAATTGCAAACATCAAGAAAATAAACATTCATGTGTGCAATAGAGAAGATTCTGCTCACTGGAATCTAAATTCAAAAGGTATTTTCACTGTTAATCACTGTTGGGATATATGTTTAGAAAAAATATTAATTTCCCATTAAATATATTTTTTTTTTTAATAAGAAAAAATATAAATTAATATTTAAATTACACAGAACTTTTGGTTGGCAGCCTAGCGACAGGAAATTTGAGCTCAACTCCTCTTTGAATAGCAATACTTAAATGATAGAAAATAAAACTACCTAATCCACTACTAGCGTCGTTGCTAACCAAGCAGTTCCTTAGACGTTTGAAAAAAACTAGAGTGTCTTCTCCAAGCTCTCTAAGGTAGAGAGGCAGGAACTCCCAAACCATAGCCATGTGCGGAGCACTTGTCCAAGTATTTGTTTATTTTCCCATTAAATATATTTTTAATAATCATTAAGTTTTGCATAAAAGAAGGTGTTTATTTTGTGTTCAATGTCTTGACCGTTTCATGTTTAATTGGTGTTAAATAGCATAATTAACTTTCATTAAACTCTTTGAAACCTTTCACTATAAATCAGATTTTTTGTTGGAAAAATAAAAAAGAGTTTTTTTTTTCTCTTTATATTTTTAAGTTAGGAAAATAAAAATGCTTTTTTAGAAAGATAACAAAAGTGTGGGCATCTTTTTGTTTTCTACAAGAGTGATTCTGAGCAAGAATGAAAGTGTAGAAGTTTCACATCCTCTCATCGTGCAAGATTGATTATGTTAGAGATTAAAAACTCGGATGTTTTCGAGGAATTTTACACTATGTTCTTTTTTTCTAATAAGTCTTTTGGCACTCTTTTGTTTGGAGGGAACTAGTCTTGGTTCACCTTTGTTAGTCATTCTGCTCCTTGTCGTGTTGTCCCTAGGATAAAAACATACCACAAAGGGAAAAACAAAAGAAGTAAAGAAACTAGAGGTCGAACCATAGAAATAGACGAGACAATGGATATTACAGAGCATTCAAAACAGGAGAGAGCGAAAAAAGGAGAGAAATTAAGGGTGGGAAAGCGGTTTTGGGGAAGAAAAAGAGTGGTTTTGGAGAAAACATGCGACTTTTGGGAAGAAAAAGAGTGGTTTGGGAGAAAACACGATGTATTGACTGGAAAAATTAGAGGGGCTTGAAAGAAACATACGACTTACTCTCTCTCATCATATGTAATAGAGCTATTGATTCACAACTAACTAAGATTATTGTTAGGAATCAAACTTATGCACGACATATGTTTTATAATATGCTTAATAGAAAGTTTGAATATATATGTATGATTTTATAACTATATAACGTTGAATCTTTGTTACTTAAGAGAAACTTGGAGTATCATATTTTTTACTTGATTTTCGAGTAATTATTTAAGTGCATACCTTACTTATTTTTGGTTTCAAATGCTCACATCTAAATGATTATGACAGGTGAAAATTCACTTACTTGAGCAAGTTTTATTTTCCAATGAAATAAACATTGCGGGAGATTAATCGATGTGTGGTGCAATGGTTTTGCTAATTTCTTTATTGGTGTGCAAAGAATGGACAGTGAAATATAACCAATTGAGCTTCCAAAACAAATGAGGTATGTTTGATGAACTATTTGTAGATTTTGTAGTGATCAAATAACTGCATTCTAGATTGAAAATAAATTGATTGTTCAATCTTAAAATAAATTGTTGGGAAATAAGATATTGAGAATTATTGTGTATGACAATAAACGTGTGACTCACATAAGTTTGGAACTTATGAGATAGAATTTGATACGAAACCAAAACTGAAATAAATGTGAATATCAACTCTCACCAAGAAGTGAACGTAATATTAATTATGAAGTAATTTGCTATGCTTGCACGACATTGCAAGGATATCAAATACTATTAAAATCGCTTTTCAAGCTAAGTTAATGCGAATTTTCGATACGGTGAGAGGTTGGTATATGTTAGGTTTTACACCATGTTTGTTTTGATAGGTTATGGTTCAAAAGTTGAACCAGGTCGTTTTAAAATAAAGTGGTGTTGAGATATACTCACATCACTAGGATTTTCGGTATTGGTATTGGCTCAAAGTTTATTTTGGGTAAAACATTCTTGTTAAAGATGTTCATACTTCTTAAATGAGAAAGAATCTAGTTTCCGCCTATCTTGTTATTAACAAGACTGAGATTACAAATTTGTTGAATTTGATCTTGCACTACTACAAATGATATGTTATGGATAAAATGTTTGATATAGGACGCTAGCCCATGTATACAGATGTTGTTGAATATCATGATTATCCTATATTTTCATCATCCTTAATATTGGAGAACATAGTGGTAGAAGATACTCCTTCTCCCCCATCAGATGATTTCAATATGTTTTGTGCGATTATAAGAATATACCAAAACAAACAATTTACTTTAAAGCTCCCGAACACAACCTTCGTATAAGACGATTTGGGTGAGCTTGTTGACATAATTTTAGTTAGTCTTTAGGAGGTTATGACTTTATATCTCCCCACTATTTTTGTTAAAATAAAATACGACATTTTTTTCATGTGCAAATACACTTGTGTTCTAGATTTAGCCGCTTGACAACTTAGACACCAGCTGGATGGAAAAAGTACCAAAAAATAAAAAAACTTATCTTTGTCCCAAATTAGTTGAGGTAGTAGTACAATTTAGAAATGATTTATGTCTCAAACTATATCACGGATATTCGTAAATTTTATATCATTGAAAAGCATTTTAAAACACATGCGTAACGAATATAAACATGAATATCAAATGATATAAAGTCAACTATTAATGGGAAAATTTGAAAATGACTAGCTCAACTTGTAGTTGCGGGAAATCCTACACTACACACCTCACTCGAATTTGCTTATTCAATCAGTTTGAAGATGAATAATAATGTGTTTTATTAATTGTATTCTTGAAAGATTTACAAAGAAATGTAGAACAGAGCTAAAGAAATTACAATCACTCTTAATTTTCTCTCTCCTAATGACTTGCTAAACAATTCAAAAGACCTCTCCCACAACGAGACTTTACTCAACCCTTTATATAGGGTATTACATAGTGGATGACAGCTAAGCTGTCCTTTATTTTCGGAAATGACTCGCTGTTGATGGTGGATTTTCGTTTAAGGTTAAATTTGTAAAAAACCAGAAAATCATGCGCTGACATCTTGTAAAGGATAAAGCCGTTTATAAGTGACGGATACTCTCACTTAATTCCTCGGTTGAGTATGTAGCAACAATCCCTTCCTGTGAATTTCATATCGGTCTTGTATTTCTGTACTCATTATCAGTGTGGCATGACGACTGAGTGTTACTCTTACAGAGTAACACGAACCTCCAAGCACTATAATGAATCCATGTACGAAATACCCGTATAGGCTGATTCTCGGTGTGTTATACTAGCCCGAGCCCTCTCGGTGTGTTATACTAGCCCGATTGAGCCCTCTCGGTGTGTTATACTAGGCCCGATTGAGCATCCGGACTTGACCGTATCAGTCTCCGGATATGATCGATCGCAGTCATCCAACTCCACAAGCATGATTGGATGACCACAGATCAATTCCATCACCCCCAGCGGTATGGAATACACACGGCCTTAACACCCAAATATGATACGATCGCAGTCATCCAACTCCACAAGCATGATTGGATGACCACGGATCAATTCCATCGCCCCCAATGGGTATGGAATACACACAACCGACCTCGCATGGTCGCATCATTGGCTTTGCTTGCCAAGAAACCGTCCATACCAAGCATTATGGACGGAAAACCCTAAATTAGGGTTTGCGGCATATTACATGTGCCGCAAAACAGTCTCATCCATCCATCTTCTGCAAGCACGGACGAAGGGTGCAGATGTAGACTCAAGGGCCCTGAGCATGTCGACACAATCACCATGTGACCGCCTACACACTTGGCCAATCGGTCAAAGCCAACCGTGGTTGGTTACAACAAAACCATCCGGCCCAAAAGAGCATGGTCGCGCGGCTTGAAAGCCAAAATTAGGGTTTCAAGTCACGCCGCGTCCATCTTCTCCCGGCACGAATGGAGGGTCCTGAGATCAAATCGAGCAGGTCCGGTCATACCGGCATGACCACCGTGGGCCCATCTAACTCTCCATGCGGTCGGCCAAGGCGTATCATGCCTGGCCAGTCCAAAACGCCCGCTCAAACATGCGTGGCTACACTCTCAAATTGCGAATCGATCTCGACCACTCAACTTCACCGGACGAAGTGGGTGGCTTAGATCACGTTTCATGAGACGGTAAGACATAGGCGTGAACATCAGCCTACCGATCTACACCAAACCAGCCGGCCAAGACCGACCAAGCTAGGTCGTCTTGGAAAACCCGCCACGGAAAAGGGTATGGCGCGCGGCGGCTTTGCGGTAAGAGATTTCTGCCAAATCAATCTCGACCGCTCCTCTTTGACGGTCAAATCGAGGGCCCAGATCGCGCTTTCATGAGGGAACGGAATACAGGCACCTACACCATCATGCCGTCAACACGCATGTATGGTCGGTCCTCTCCAAAATTCTTCCCACGCTTGGTTTCGACCAAGCTAAGAGTGATGCTTGCGCACCTCTTTAAAAACCTAATTTCACCAACGATTCGTGCAGATGATTGTCTCAAACATCATCTCGTCCGTCCGACCTCACCAGCTTGGTTATACAACCCTGGTCAGGAGTTATTTGGTTAGTGAGGAGTCATTACCCGTCACTTTACCACACCGTAATGCAGTACCTGCATAAAATACACACGATACTTCACAAGTATCGACTTTCTGAATAACGCAGTTATTCAATTCAGCATTACATGCTATCTCTCGTGGATCCACGATCCACATTCCAGACATCAATCATGTCACAAACTGGGGATACTACTGGGGTATTGGTCTGGCGGTTTACGACGTGTGCAGCGTGCAACGCGCCATCACAAGAACGTGTTAGGAAGTCATGGACGGTTAGAGATGAACTGGAGAAGTGGGCAAGACCGGTCTTATGCTACCGACACACAACTCCACCACTCCATCATTCCATTACCTCCACTTCCCACGAGAAACGTGAATGAGGCTCAATGACTTGTATAAATAGGTTCTCCGCCCTATTTCAAACAACAACAAGAAAGAGACAGAACAACACAAGTTCAGTCGACAGAAACCAAGTGTTAATACAAAAAACGTATTCAAACACTCGGAGCACGCTTGCATCAACCGTAAGCTTGCTCATCTTTACATGTTACAAGTCATAAGCAAGCCAACACCTTCACCAATCTCAACACCTTCTTCGCTTCCCTCCCTAAGATCAACCCCATCTCCTTCACTTTGTGACCGAAACAAGTCTGGAACGGCCATTTCTTGGTTTAGGCCGGACTTGCACAGATTGATCTCTCGAATCTACAAGCACTCACCGCGTGAGTGCATTTGTTGAAGGTTTAGATTCATTCCTCATCCACACCCCAAATTACCAAATTCTGCAGGAGTAGTTTTCACCCATCAACAATTGGCGACCACACAGTGGGAGATTGATCTCATCGGTTGCATAAAATTGAATCCTCAATTTCTCGGTTTCCATCCCGCAATGCATCGGAAACTACTGGCAGTTCAGATAACATGGGAAGCATAGCTGGAATCTTTGGAGGATGTCTTGGCAAATCAAGCCAGTATCACCAGAGGCGAGAGCGAGACATTTCGCCTTTTGAATGATATAGCGGTACAATTACAAGAAGGGTCGACAAGCATCTACTCGGGCAAAGACAAGAAATGTTGAATCCTTATCCGGGAATCACCTTTACCGGTGGAGAGGCAAAAAGAACGCGCAGCCAGGGGACTCAGGAGAGATGAACAACATGTTCCAGTCAACAATGGAGACCCGATGCAACTCCACAGGAGAAGAGACTTACAGGAGTACTACAATGTAGGATAAAAGAAAGGGAACACCCAGCCTATGGAGCCCTGCTAGAAGATTTGTATTTCAAAACTCTTATTGAAGCACGGAAGACTGTCCAATCCACGTCGGCCTCCCAACCAGTTGAAGGAACGCTTGAGGAAGGAGAAATCAATCAGGAAATGCCTGAATACAGAGGATGGGAGCGTTCAATCCGGTCACTCAAGCGGTGACATTACGACACCTTCCACATCCCTCTACCTAGGCAAGCGATCCACGGACATGATGACACTCACAAGTCTTCCAACTTCATCTCCCGTTCCACATCAAAGCCACAGAGACATTGCAGCGTCCGCTAACCAGAAAAGCTAGATTCAAAGGTACTTACATTTCCCATTCCCAATGAAGAAGATTCTGGAACTACTGGAGACGTGGGTGCGAAATGGAGAGGTGGAGCTACCCCCGGTATGGCGTCCGCCTACTGATCAAGAAGTAATGGACCCGAGGTACTGTCATTACCACGGTTCCTTCATCCCCCACCAGTGAATGCAACGCTTTGAAGCGCATTGTTCGGGAGAATCTCGGTTCGGGAAAGATAACTTGCGGAGGGTTTTCTTAGAGAGGCTACTCTGGTTTGATATAGTGAGGCTTCAAAAGCAAGTAAGTTTTACTCAACAACTTTACAAAAGAGATAGTTTAGAATTCACTGGGGACTTAGCATCCCGCATGTGGAAAAAGAGGCTCAGTAATCAAACGCCATGTTTGTTTCCATTCGTACCTCCCTTTTACATAACATTTGCAATTTCATGCGCAATCATCCATGACCAAGATGCAAATTTCATTTAACATAATCCCTTTCAAAAAGGTTGTTCACAAAACTATCTCAAAATAAGCCAATTCAATTACCTATTCAAAACCGGAAGCCAAATTACGAAAGAAAATCCTCACTGTCACTCAAAAAGAAGAAACATCTAAAAAAGAAGAGACAAGTGTATGGCATGAATCAAGGAAAGTCCTTCAGCAACAACTCGTCCTTCTGGACGAGAGATACTTTCATCCTTTGAAGCACGGCTTGCTTCAACTCCAGTTCTTTAGACAACCTCTCAACCTCTTCTTCCTGGCGAGCAACACAGTCCGCGGAAGGAACTTCATCATGTAGTTTCTGGAGCTCCTGAATCTCGGAGAACCCTTTGAAGAACCAGGAGCATTAGAACATGATCGCATACGCAAACACGTCCAGATGGCACCTCCAATCTTCAACCACCTCTTCTTCGAAACTGTTCCACCAGTCGCAGCGCTCATCCCTCGGATGGAAACTAAAGCTTCTTGGACGCGGTTGACCAATGCAAGACGACTCCGAGCTTGCGGTGGTAGCAATATGGCCGTGTTTCTTCCAGTTGTCGTGTACAACTTTTCAAATCAACCAAGCACGCTGAATCCACCGACCAACACATGACCTGGATAAGGGACAAGTAAAGGAGGATCGAACAAAGCCCCAGGCTGCATCACCGGCAATTCGCGACAGCGGAGTCTTGTCGGTTACGTAAGCCTTCAGAGAAGAAGTCACCACAATAGACATACGGTCGGAGCCATTGGGGATGGATGTCAAGGGGGAGCCGTCTCAACTGCAGCGACCACCGTCTCTCTTGCATTCCTTACGGCATCTATTTCACTCCGGGTGTTGATTTCCGTCCACGCCCCGTCGACAAGATCACTAAGGAAAGCGCCTTGTTCAACCGAGCTTGCATCATCTCTGTCATTGTCAGAAAAAGGAGCGGTACCGCCAGACTTCTCAGCATGAAGTTCCGTACCGCCAGACTTCTCAACATGAAGGTCCGTACCGCCAGACTTCTCGGCATGAAGGTCCGTACCGCCAGACTTCTCAGCATGAAGGTCCGTACCGCCAGACTTCTCAAAGATGATGACCAGTATGGCAAGGCCTTCCCGCGTTTTGAATGCGTGCCAACCTTGTGAAGGCATTATCTTTGAAATTCCCGATTTAAAAACAAGGATCGTTTTAGAAGAACTTACACTGGAGAAATGAAAGAACCGATGGGAGGAGGCTCAAATACCTGCATATTAGAAGAATTGAGGATTACCGGACCGCATGCTTGCCTCTTAGGTCTCTCCTACTTGGGGACTGCAATCCTCAGCTCTTGTCCGTTTGGATGGAAGCGGCTTCAACCGGAAATGCTTCGTCAAGACGTCAGAAGATGGCTCACTACGGGAATTCGTCACAACACTCTTCGAAAATTTCTGGAAGATCGACAGTTGTTTCCCCCAAAATTCTTTATACCTGTCGGTCACCACTGGGTTTCTCCCAATAGGCCAGAAGGGAAGGCTCACCCGGTCTAAGAACACGTTGGCGTTAAGGATTTGTGGAAGGAATTCTTCCGGAGCCCCTGGTGGACGGATAAATGGGACGCCCGATCGAATCCCATTTGGCGAGCAGCCCTGTCAATGTTGACGAGTCACGAGAAAATTCTCCCGTCGAATAGAGACGGGACATATCCTGGAATGCAGCTGCGCAGGTAAATAATTTCCCCAGATCTCATGGTCTTGACATCGGTACGCAACACAACGCCAGGATCGTCAGCAAAGGTCTTTGGCTGAACGATGGAAGGGTGAATCGGCCCCCATGGACGAAAATCTATGGAAGAAATGTTGTCAAATACCTCCACAAGTTTCGCACCGGCTTTAGGACGCTTCTTATTCCATCGGGTATTCGAGCCGCCGTACAAGTTAACGAGTGAAGGTGCGGGAGTGGGGAGCATAACTTCTGAAGTGTTCCCATAAGAGCGCTCGAAGAAAAGCGAAGTGAACGTGCGACTCCACTTTCTTGTACCCCGTTAAACGTGCATATCCATTGCTAAAGCGTCCGGTGAGAATACAACGATCCAAGGAACAATGCACCTAGAGGAAGAACTTTGCCTCTGCGCCAGCCTTATAGCAATCTTAACAAGCTCACCTCTTATGGTCTTCTTCCTGAACCATCATCAAATATATCCCTGGATAGCCATAAAGACAGGAACGCAATCACGCTGAGCTCATTTTCCAACTCTGAAGAAGACCACTCCGAAATCCACCAAGTATAAAAGCACCTCGCATCCTTTCTCTCCTCCTTGTCCAGGACTCTCGAATCCCTCCGCCTTCTGAAGTATAGCATCATAATTACTTTGTTCCGCATCAGAGAGCTCGTAAAAAAGACTTCCGGCAACAGGCAGGTTCATTAATGCGGCTACACTCTCCAAAGTAATAGTCATCTCTCCCCATCTAGATATGGCTGTGTGAGAAGAAATACGCCACCGAGAAATGAAGGTGGATCAAGCCCGCGGTGTCTTTCCTAATTTGAGGGTAGTGAGATGCCATGACCGCATCGAGAATTTGTGCTTTGGTCAAGTTATCCTTAATGCCCTTATTACTCAACATGCGTCTCATCCATCCTTCGTAAGAACCCAGTGGAGCATGGCAAATCTTGAAGTCAATAGGAGAAGGCGGATATTCGTTTCTCTGGAGACAAAATCTCATCACAAGTGCTGAAGAAGAGAATGATCAGCGTCCATATTTTCTGAATCTAAAGCAAGACTATCTTATGAGAAGGATGTCTCCTAATATTCGGAAAAGGCGAGGTGAACAACTCATCATTGATGTTCGGCATATCCTTGAAGCTGTCAACACTTCCTGACTTAGCACCAGCATTATCTTCAGAAGACATGTTGATAGGAGTTCTCTTCTTTCTACCGCAATAAGATAAAGGACAGGAGTTAGAACTTGTACGAAAGCACATGAGAAGTGTAGTCACACGGCAAGACACAACTCACGCGCGGAGCACACAATAGCCGGTCCAAACATCATACAGGATTCGGTCTGGTATTGATTTCAAGTTCTCCGGTATAACTTTCAAGTCAGTCTGGTATTGGTTCAAGTCCGGTACAAGTTTCAAGTTTGGTGTAAATTTCAGCCAAGCATATGTGAATAACACCCACGTTAGGCATACACGGCGGGCCCGCATTCATCCGCATACATCACAACACAATTTTCTTTATTCATGGGAATTATGTCTACGGGATTCAAGCTAGATGGCGGAAAAAGCTAAGCATGCACATGTCTTACAAAAGTGTTTACCTAACAAACTAGGGTTTTACTTTCTAAAAAAAAAAAAAAAAGAAGGAGCGGAACTTACCTCGGGCGGCGCACAGTAGCAGTTCCGGCAACGGCGGACGGTAGCAGCTCCGGCGGCAACAGCGGCAGCAACCGACGACGGCAGTGAAGACCCGGGAGCTGCTTCAATAAAATAAAAAAAAAAAAAACTCGTGAGGAAGAGAAAGGGGTTTTGTCTCTTTTATAGACAAAAAACTAGAAGAATCCCACTAGAAAAAGGATTCCTCTCTTATTTGGTTTCCTCTTTTTGATTCAAATACCCAAAGAAAGAAACCGGCCCCACCAGGGATTCCATACAAGCGTGACTAGCGTGGAAAACTAGCGGT
>JAJJWW010017133.1:0-108098 GCA_023531295.1 Papaver armeniacum
GTTTTGAAATAGGGAGGAGAACCTATTTATACAAGTCATTGAGCCTCATTCACGTTTCTCGTGGGAAGTGGAGGTAGTGGAATGATGGAGTAGTGGAGTTGTGTGTCGGTGATACACGCGACCGGTCTTGCCCACTTTTCTGTTCATCTCTAACCGTCCATGACTTCTAACACGTTCTTGTGATGGCGCGTTGCCTCGTTTGCACGCTGTAAACCGCCGACCAATACCCCAGTATGTATCCCCGGTTTGTGACATGATTGATGTCTGCGGAATGTGGATCGTGGGTCCACGAAGGTAGCATGTAATCTTTGGATTGAATAAACTGCGTTATTGAGGAAGTCGATACTTGTGAAGTATCGTGTGTATTTTAGTGTCTTTGCATTACAGTGTGGTAAAGTGATGGGTAATGACTCCTCAACCAAATAACTCGACCAGGGTTGTATAACCAAGTTTGGTGAAGTCGGGCGGATGAGATGATGTTTGAGACACTCATCTGCGACCGTTGATGAAATTAGGGTTTTAAAAGAGGTGTGCAAGCATCACTCTTGACTTGGTCGAAACCAAGCATGGGAAGGGTTTTGAAGAGGACCGACCGGGCATGTGTGTAGACAACACGCCGGTGTGCACGTCCATACTTCACTTTCCCAAGAAGGCGCGATCTAAGCCACTCAATTTGACCCGGTAAAGTTGAGTGGTTGAGATCGATTTGCGATAGGAGTTTGATGCCGCAAGGAGTCGCGCACCATACCCTTTTCCGGCGTGTTTTCCAAGATGACTTGACTTGGTCGGTCTTGGCCGGTTGGTTTGGCGTGAAGATGGCAGCTGATGTTCACGCCCATGTCTCACCGTCCCATGAAAACGTGATCTAAGCCACCCGGTCGTGGGTGAAGTTGAGTGGTCGAGATCGATTTGCAATTTGGGAAGTGTAACCACGTATGTTTGAGCGGGCGTTTTGGATTGGCTAGGCATGATATGCCTTGGCCGACCACATGAGGAGGTAGATGGGCTCGGTGGTCATCTTTGGTGTGACCGACCCTTGCTCAATCTAATGCAGTGACCCTCCATTCGTCTTGGGAGAAGATGGACGTGCGTGATGGCTTGAACCCTAATTTTTGGCTTTCAAAGCCGCGCGACCATGCTTTCTGGGCGGACGAATGTGTTGTAACCAACCATGGTTGGTTTTGACCGATTGGTCAAGTGTGTAGGCGGTCACATGGTGATTGTGTCGACATGCTCAGGCCCTTTGAGTCTACATCTACACCCTCCATCTATACCTGCGAAGATGGATGGTTGAGACAGATTTGCGGCACATGTAATATGCCGCAAACCCTAATTTAGGTTTTTAGTCCATAATGCTTGGTATGGAAGATTTCTTGCAAGCGAAGGCCAATGGTCGACCATGCGGGGTCATTTGTGTATTCCATACACCTTGGGGGTGATGGAATTGATGCTGGGTCATCAATCATGCTTGTGGAGTTGGATGATTGCGATCGATCATGTCCGACCGATATGATCGATGTAGGATGCTCAATCGGGCTAGTATAACACACAGAGAGGGGGGCTCAATCGGGCTAGTATAACACACCGAGAGGGCTCGGGCTAGTATAACACACCGAGAATCGGCACTGTACGGGTATTTCGTACATGGTTTCATTATAGTGCTTGAGGTTCGTGTTACTCCGTAAGAGTAACACTCGGTCGTGCCAATCGATAATGATCATTATAGTGCTTGGAGGTTCGTGTTAACCGAAGAGTAACACTGGTCGTCATGCCACACTGATAATGAGTCTTGGAAATACAAGGCCGATATGAAATTCACGGGAAGGGATTGTTGCTACATGCTCCAACTCGGGAGGAATTTCATGTATTCACGCAATGGGATTGTTGCTACATGCTCCATTCTTGGTGAATTAAGTGAGGAGTATCCGTCACTTATAAACGGCTTTATCTTTTACAAGACGTCAGCGCATGATTTTTCTGGTTACTTACAAATTTAACCTTAAACGAAAATCCACCATCAACATTAAGTCCTCGCCTAGCACATAATGGTTACATTATTGTGTGGTAGGCATGAGATGGTGACATACAGAAATGACCAAGCTGGAGTGAATACATATTTACCGGATAGCTTCACATTGTCAGGCGTTTCCCTGGAACTGGTTGGTCTTGATTAAGGATGCGAAGGAAGCAGGACTTTATCCGTGAGTCGCTTTGGTTCCTCTCGTACATGTATGAGTTCGGCCGCTCCTTCAGGTGTTTGAGTCGGGGATAGGATTCCTCTTCTCCGGATTTAGGGCGTAGGTGCTTGCACATTGCCGGTTGAATTGTTGTGTCCGGATGCTCTTCCGGTTCTTGATCGGGGCTCAAAAGAAATCGACTTAGTCGGCGTTGAATCCTCATATATCGGGCGCCGTAATCGTTTTAGGGTTTCCTCGGTATTTATGCAGTGAAGAGATTTTTGATCCGTTTTACAAAGAGAGCTTCCTTGCAAAAACTCTATTTCCCATCATGTCTAACAACAGTGGATCATCTTCTTCATACCATCCGGGGATCTCCGTTAAACGTACGACCGCGTCGAGCTTCATGATCAGTCCCGTTCGTGTTCTTCGAGTCAAGAAGATGTCCCCGGTTTGTCTCTTCCTTCTTTTTCTCAAACATTGTTTGTTCTTCATAACGGTCGGGTGAATAATCCCTTCATTCTTGCAGAGATACCCTACTAGGAACATGTGTGACGGTCATTGATTTATGATGACTTAACCATTCCTCTTCCTTCAAACTCAAACACACCTACCCCCGCGAACCTCGAAGACGGCGACCTGGGTGTCTCATCTTATGAATATCCAAATGCAGGTCTTTCATTCGATGTTCGCATGAAATGCTTATCCTCCGGCTACCAAGATGCTCGGTGGATTCTTGGTGCGGAAGGAGTTTGTGCCTTTGTACACCAAGTTGTGGAGGAAGTACGTGCTCATAACCAACCAGAACGTGGTCCGACATTGTTCCTCTGCTTTGGTTACCATGGTAAATTGCCTTCTTCCCATGATTGGCCGAGATGGAGAGTATTTCTATCCCAATGTCTTTGAATCAAATCTCGAAAAGTGGGAGAATATGGTATCTCTGTGAATCCATGAAGTTCAACGTATCGGTTCGGCAACGTCTTGATGTCGTCAAGGTCGATCGAGTTGGTATCCTCTTAAATGTTGTTCCCCGCTACGAAAGCTATCTTGGAAGAGGAGAAAGCTCGGCCGCAGAATCGAGAGAGAAGGTGGAGCCGGGCAGACTTGAAGAAAAGAACAGGAGAGATATCAAGCTAGATGGCTGTAGATGATGCTCTCAAGGAATTATAATCTTTAGATGGCCTCTTCTAAGTTTGTACTCCCTTATTGTTAATGACGTTTATGTCGAGAGTCTTGAACATCTTTGCGAAATAAATTGCATTGGTTTTGATTGGTGAAACGGGTTTTTCATTGACACATCTCTGAATATAGTTGATGATTCAAACATGTAATGAAAATAAATGCTCGTATTGTCGACAATGACAGATAATGGTCGGTGTAATATGCCTTGAGCCACTTTCCATTGATGACTGCCAAGCTTGCCTCCGTCTACCTTAATGATCTTGTAGTAGCCTCTTGTAAGCCTTGGTGACTGCGTAGGGACCTTCCCATTTTGGTGAGAATTTCGGTGCGGACATGTCTTGTTGGATGTGTTTGGTCGTTTTCAAAACCAAATCTCCCACCTTGAAAACGCGTGGTTTCACAATTTTGTTGTATGCCCCGGGAAATTCGATTCTGTACACCTAAGCGCGTTCTTCCGCTTTATTCCTTCTAAAATCCAGAGTGTCTAACTCGCTATTCTGGAGTCAGAGACTTGACCTCGTTCCAATGGATCCAGGTTGTTCCGCAACTGGATGATGGGATTCGATCTCTCCGGGAGAATTGCATCCGCTCCGTAGACAAGTGAGTATGGCGAAACCCCAATGGAGCTTCGGGCGGCGTGCGGTATGCCCATAGTGTCATTGGTAACCCGATCATGCCATTCCACAGGATTGTCGTGTACCGCTTCGGTGATGATCAGGATCAATGTCTTGTTGGTACTCTCAGCTTGCCCGTTCCCTTGAGGATAGTAGACGGGTGGAAGACTGTTTAATCTGTACTCTCCGGTAACTCCCGTACACGCTTGTTGGCGAAGGGAGTGCCATTATCGATGATGATATGCTTGGGCACGCCAAAACGACAAATGATGTATTCTTTAATGAAAGCGCAATTGTTGCTCCTGTAGTCCCTCGTAGGGGAATGGCCTCTACCCATTTGGTGAAGTATTCCGTTGCAGGTTATGATATACTCATCTTTTTCGATGACGGTGGATTAATCTTCCGATAATGTCAGTCCCCAGCAGAGAATGGCCATGGGCTGCTTATAGAATGTGAGAGGGGTAGAAGGCGCATGAACAAGGTTCCCATGAATTTGGCATGTGTGACTTTTGAACGAAAACGGCTGCATCATCCTCCATGGTCGGCCAATAGTATTTCTCGTGTATTTGGAGAAACAGTTTCCTCTTCCCTTGATGTTCTCCTTCGTGTGTTCTGTCCCGGATGACGGGATTTCTCCTCGGCCCGTGCACCGTAGCATATCACCTCCAGCTCTTGCGGTATAAGATCCCTTCATGGAATATGAACCGCTTGGCTCTGCTTCATCTTAATAGCGTCCTTTTGACCGGGCAGAATTATCCCATCACGGGAGATAGCTAATGTAGGGTTCTCTCAAAGTCCCAGTCGTTCACATTAAAAATCTCCAATTGGTGTGGTGGTGTCTGGCAATTCGAGTAGGACTTTTGAAGCAGTCTGGATTGAGCCTCCATTTCTGGCCAGTAATAACCCAGACGTTGAAGTCGCCGGTAAAGCGTTACCACCGATGATTGTCCACAAATTTCATTGTGAATACGATCCCAGGTCGTATGTTGTGCTTCGTCACCTCCCGAGACATTTTGACAGGAGCCGTATGGATTAGATAATACAAAGATACCATGAAGCATGAAGAAGTTTTGCAGGGTTTTGAGACTGACCTTTCCTTGTGAGAGTGAGTACATTGAGCTCTCGAATGATCGGAGTTCGCCAATCGTCGGTCTTGGTGTCTTTGTATTGTGATAGCTCATGTCGATTCTATGGTTCTCCTCTTTACGAGTCAAAGTTTATTCCGCCCTTCGAACTTGACTTGGAAGCCAATGTTGCTAGGCATCGGCGTGTTTGTTGTTGTGCGACTAACATGGGTTATGGTTGCATCGGCAAAGTAGTTTAGTAACCTCGTAGCCACGATCGCACGGGGCCTTTGTTACTTCTTTCAATGCGTATACTCTAGTTCATTTGATTCACCAGTAACTTGGAGTCACCTCTTATCTCCAGGCGTGTGACTCCGCTTGTTTAGCTATTGAAAGCCCTATGAAGAAAGCTTCGTATTCTCGCAGAGTTGTTGGTGCATTCAAGTCTAACTTGAAGGAATGTGGAAAATACTTCTAGGTTGGAGAGACTAACACCACGCTTGCTCCTCCAAAGATCTTTAGGGGTAGCGGAGCCGTCAAAATACAAAAGCCACACTTCTTCTTCCAGAAATAGAGATGTTCGGAATTCTCCAGGGAGTTCTTCATGTAGTCCGTAGTACCTTTCTCCGGAAATGCCGCCGATAAGTCTCCGCAATCTGCTTGACCCTTGATAGCTCTAGGCGATGCGCACGTTATGTCTAGTTCGACATTTGGAGAAGCCATTTTCCCGTCCTCCTGTCGGGACCGGCTTTGAAAGCAAGAACTTTGCAGATCGGATTTAGACACGAGTATCACCCCTGTTGGATAGCGGGTAATGCCTAAACTTCTGAATGGAATGGATTAAAGCTAAACACGCTTTTAAAACTCGGGATATCGAGGAGTTGGCATATCTCAATATTCTAGCTGAAATAGTATATGGGACGTTCGGTTCCCTGGTCGTCTTCCGGCGAGTAAAGCCCTGGCGGCGTCACCGAAGGCGGTGTAGAGTACCAATGGTTTCCCTTGTGCAGAGATTTCATGACGGTTGGAGATGATAGTATTCGTTGGACTTTCCGAAAAGCTTCATGTTGGGTTGCGGTCCAAACAAGGCGGCTCCTTCTTGACAAGGGGGTGAATGAGGCGGTAAGTTGGGCTAAACCAGGTATGAAACGTTGAATGTAGTTTACCTTGCCCATGAAACTCGGAGCTCTTTCCTGATTCGGGAGGCGGCATTGTGAGGATAGCTTTGAGTCTTGGACGGGTCTACTTTTATTCCTTCCGCGGTCACTTGGAATCCAGGAAATTTACCCGAGGAGACACCGCGCATTTTAAAGGATTCATCTTTAACTTGTATTCCCGACACCTCTCAAATACTTGCCGTAAGACGTTGGTGTGATCGGCTCGAGCCTTTGACTTGACCAAAATATCATCCACATAGTCTTCTACTTGTTTATGCATCATGTCGTGGAAGATTGCCGTCATAGCACGTTGGTATGTTGCGTAGGCATTTTTAAACCGAATAGCATAACAAAGATAGTAGAAATTGCCAAGAGGGTTCGGAAAGTTGTCTTACTTGCATCATGCTCATACATCCTTATTTGATTGTAGCCGATGTAGCCATCCATAAAGGAAAACATGCCGTGTCCGCTAGTGGCGTCTACTAACATGTCGATGTTAGGCAAGGGAAAGTCGTCCTTGGGGCAGCACTTGTTCAAGTCTCTGAAATCCACGCAAAGATCGAATCGTCCGCTTTTCTTTTTAAAGGGACCCATTGGCAACCAGGTCGGATGATGAATGGGCAGTCGATGAAGCCGGCAGCTAGGCTTCCAATCTCATTCTTGATTTGTTCTTCTACCTCATGTCCGAATTGCCTCGGAGATCGCTTGATTGGCTTGGATCCAGGAATGACGTGTAAGTGATGGGTGACCAATTTTTCATCCCAAATGGGCATTACTTCGTATGTCCAGGGCGAACACATCTTGGTATTCCTTGAGTAGTTGAACAAGGCTCGCACGTTTGTCTGTGGATAGAGTCGAACCTGGAGGAGGACCGGCCGGGAGATTCATCGGTCCGATGTTAACAATCTCGAGCTCGTCGGTCGTGGAATTGGTTCCGTCTTGTAGCTGTCGCGGGCGTCCAATACCTCCTCTTGTATTCCGTCGTTTTTGCGGCATCAATTGGGCGGGACCGGATGGTCTCTCCCTGCTAATTGCACAGCGGTTGTAGGTATATTGTCTTCCCTTCCGATCACGCTTGCCTCGAAAGAGCGCTCCTTTGGCGTGAGGATGGGCTGAAGTTTCACCGGTTGGAGATGGATTTCTCGTCGGAGAGAGTGTGTCATGGTGTTTGGCCCCGCCGATGTAAGTCGGTCCTCCTCGGGATTGAAGCCCACGTGGGTAGTGGAGTGCACATGATTTTGTCGGACATTTCATGAGCATCTTTTGACTCGAACAGCTCCACTCCACATATTGGCGCGTACGGAGATAATGATGATGAATACTGGACGTACCTCCCCCTCATTTAGCACGGTCTTCGTGCACCAGTGATACGTTGAAGGAATGACCTTGTTGTGGTGAAGCCACGGTCTCCCCGTATCATGTGGTAATCCGGCTCCTTTTCTATGACTTCAAACTTTGCTCTGTGACTCGAATGTGTCCTACCGGTAAATTCAAATTGGCGTACCCGTATGTACTGGTTTGATTCCCTTCAAGTCCGTCATCGTGGTGGGCTGTCGTGCAACCTTGCATGGGGCGACCTTGGCCGTCTTGAGGTCTTGAGAGTAATTACGTTCGAAAGATGCTCCTGTGTCGACGAGGGCCTCGAACTCGAACCCTTGATGTGTAATGGAACATGTAGGGCTCGGTTGTGACCTTCCTCTGCCATCATGTCATCTTCTCGTGAACGTAACATTGTTTATAGATGTTTAAAGCACGAGTTGAGACTCTGGACGAGAAGGAGCAAGGTGTGCGTCGAAGCTATTTTATTGACTGCAACAAACGTCTGCCCGTTGATCTTTTGAGAGGTGTAAGAGTTCACACAAGTCTTCCACTAGAGACACGACTTCTCCCGATCTTGGCCTATGGTTCGTAGTAAAGCTGATCCGAGGGGAACTAGTCCCCGGTGTAAAGGTATCTGGCACGCTCATTTCGACGTCATCTTGATGAGGAGGTCAAGTATGTCGTTTACCGCTTCTTTGATCGGCTCCATGTTCCTCGTCTCGAGTCTCAAGTATCCGAGCCAACTCGCTCATAGTTGGGATTCCTCTGTTGCGCTCAAGTCTAGGATGCGCGGGTGGGAAGAGAGGCATCCTCGTTGGAGGAACTTTGGACCGGGATCCTGATTTGTTGAGGAAGTCCTAAGACCAACCATCTCGGAATTTAGCCAAACAGATTGGGTATTGAAGAAATTGATTTTAAAACCGAGAGATTAATCTCCCACCGTGGTCGCCAATTGTTGATGGGTGAAAACTACTCGCAAAATTTGGTAATTTGGGGTGTGGATGGGGAATGAATCTAAACCTTCAACAAAAACCGGTGAGTGCTTGAGATTCGAGAGATCAAGTCCCACTAAACCAAGAAAATGGCCGTTCCAGGATTTGTTTGGTCACAAAGTGAAGGAGATGGGGTTGATCTTAGGGAGGGAAGCGAAGAAGGTGTTGAGATTGTGAAGATGTTGGCTTGCTTATGACATGTGAAAGATGAGCGGGCTTGCGGTTGATGCAAGCAGGGTGGGTGTTTGAATACGATTTGTATTAACACTTGGTTTTTCTGTCTCGTCAGAACTTGTGTTGTTCTCCGTTATTCTGTTTTGAAATAGGCGGAGAACCTATTTATACAAGTCATTGAGCCTCATTCACGTTTCTCGGGAAGTGGAGGTAGTGGAATGATGGAGTAGTGGAGTTGTGTGTCGGTGATACACGACCAGTCTTGCCCACTTTTCCCTGTTCATCTCTAACCGTCCATGACTTCCTAACACGTTCTTGTGATGGCGCGTTGCACGCCGCATGTCAGAAACCATGGATCAATACCCAAAAAAGTATGTATCCCCAGTTTGTGACATGATTGATGTTCTGGAATGTGGGATCGTGGGTCCACGAAAGGTAGCATGTCATCTTTGGATTGAATAACTGCGTTATTGAGGAAGTCGATACTTGTGAAGTATCGTGTGTATTTTATGCAGTCTTCGCATTTACAGTGTGGTAAAGTGATGGGTAATGACTCCTCACTAACCAAATAACTCCCGACTGTGTGGTTGTATAACCAAGCTGGTGAAGTCGGACGGATGAGATGATGTTTGAGACACTCATCTGCGACCGTTGATGAAATTAGGGTTTTAAAAGAGGTGTGCAAGCATCACTCTTGACTTGGTCGAAACCAAGCATGGGAAGGGTTTTGAAGAGGACCAACCGGGCATGTGTGTAGACAACACGCCGGTGTGCACGTCCATACTTCACTTTCCCAAGAAGGCGCGATCTAAGCCACTCAATTTGTAGGTAAAGTTGAGTGGTTGAGATCGATTTGCGATAGGAGTTTGATGCCGCAAGGAGTCGCGCACCATACCCTTTTCCGGCGTGTTTTCCAAGATGACCCGACTTGGTCTGTCTTGGCCGGTTGGTTTGGCGTGAAGATGGTAGGCTGATGTTCACGCCCATGTCTCACCGTCCCATGAAAACGTGATCTAAGCCACCCTAATTGTCCAGGTGAAGTTGAGTGGTCGAGATCGATTTGCAATTTGGGAAGTGTAACCACGCATGTTTGAGCGGGCATTTTGATTGGCCGGGCATGATATGCCTTGGCCGACCACATGAGGAGGTAGATGGGCTCACGGTGGTCATGCTTGGTGTGACCGACCCTTGCTCAATCTAATCATGACCCTCCATTCGTGCCGGAGAAGATGGACGTGCGTGATGGCTTGAACCCAATTTTGGCTTTCAAAGCCGCGCGACCATGCTATTTCAAAGCGGACGAATGTGTTGTAACCAACCATGGTTGGTTTTGACCGATTGGTCAAGTGTGTAGGCGGTCACATGGTGATTGTGTCGACATGCTCCGGCCCTTTGAGTCTACATCTATACCCTCCATCTATACCTGCGAAGATGGATGGTTGAGACCGTTTTGCGGCACATGTAATATGCCGCAAACCCTAATTTAGGGTTTTTCCCGTCCATAATGCTTGGTATGGACGATTTCTTGGCAAGCGAAGGCCAATGGTCGACCATGCGGGTCGGTCGTGTGTATTCCATACCGCTTGGGGGTGATGGAATTGATCCTGGGTCATCCAATCATGCTTGTGGAGTTGGATGATCTGCGATCAGATCATATCCGGACCGATATGATCGTGCCGGATGCTCAATCGGCTAGTATAACACACCGAGAGGGGCTCAATCGGGCTAGTATAACACACCGAGAGGGCTCGGGCTAGTATAACACACCGAGAATCGGCTGCACGGGTATTTCGTACATGGTTTCATTATAGTGCTTGAGGTTCGTGTTACTCCGTAAGAGTAACACTCGGTCGTCATGCCACATCGATAATGATCATTATAAGTGCTTGGAGGTTCGTGTTACTCAGTAAGAGTAACACTCATTCGTCATGCCACACCGATAATGAGTACTGAAATACAAGGCTGATATGAAATTCACGGGAAGGGATTGTTGCTACATGCTCCAACCTGGAGGAATTTCATGTATTCACGAATGGGATTGTTGCTACATGCTCCATTCTTGGTGAATTAAGTGAGGAGTATCCGTCACTTATAAACGGCTTTATCTTTTACAAGATGTCAGCGCATGATTTTTCTGGTTACTTACAAATTTAACCTTAAACGAAAATCCACCATCAACAGATGTCCCTAGGTTTTTATGCTATTATAGTTTCCTCGTTAACAAAACTTCCGATGTATTGTGTTTTTCCTTTTCCGCATTATATTGTTTATCTTTATAATATGATTCACATAAGTAGTACGTATTCATTCTTAGTAGATAAGTCCATATCAATTGTGATCAATTACGAGACTTGTTCTTATAAAATTCGTATCTTGAAAGATAGATAACAAGTTTCATAATTGGAAGATTTCCGATTAAATTATTTGGATATGACTAGATTGATCTTGTTTATTGATTTTGGGGATCGTCCAAGTGCTCTTCTTAACAATCAGGTTCACGGACTCCATTGCCTCGACTTTATGATTGAGAAGAGATGCAAACTATATATACATATTTTCAAGGATCATTAAGTTGGTCTACTTGCAATTGTATTAGGTTTTGTCCATACAGGTTGCCGAACGAAAAATTTGTGGTGTACTTGGTACACTCTCCTTTTCAGTGATGACTATAACATGTTTATGCTTTTCCTTTTCAAATCCATTCTGCTCTTGAGTGTGGGGATATGAAAACTCATTAATGGTGTATGATTGAGCAAGAAATTAAACCCATTTCTTTATAGACAAATTCACCATCACCATCAGTGTGAATTGTCTTTATTGAATATCCAAGAGTCTTCTCGATATAATGCTTGAAATGAATAAAAATTGTCCGAAAGTCAGATTTGACCGAGAGAGGATAAATCCAACAAAATTCCGAATAATCCCCAATTATGTAAACATAATATTTATACCCCGAAAAGGAAGCAATAGGTGAAAGACGCCAAACATCCATGTGAAGTAACTCTAGAGGTTGAGTTGAGACAGAATGAGTTTGAAGGGTTGCTTATGACTCATAGGTAACTGACATTCTTTACAAAATAAAGGATTTGAAGATGTATCATGCAAGTGTAAATCCTTGCAGAGCTTATTGAATGAACTAAAAGATGGGTGTCCAAGACGTCGATGCCAAACTTCAGGTGAAGTTTTAACACTAAAAGAGCTTGAACTTTATATGATGAAGTGCAGTGAAATGGTACAATCCATTTTTATTGATCCCTTAATAAAGGATACTCCCGATTGAATGCATTCATACGTAAATTTATAGAGCAATGATTATCTTTGGTAAATTGTTGAACGGAAATAAGATTATGAGAAGCATTAAGAACATGAAGAATGTCATTGAGTTTAAATTCATGGTTAGGAACTTGAACAGTAGTTGATCCATGTTTAGATATTAACATACCTTTATCGTTGGTTGAGTTATCCTTTTGTTACCAATGGAACAAGAAGTAGAATCAAAACCAGTATCATCTACAGTAAGATGATGTGTCGTGCCTGAATCACATTACAATGAATATGTATTGTACTACGGATTCTCACCGAAAAAATTATCACAAGCAAGCATAGCTCCAAACTTCTTAAGTGGCGCTTTTCCTTGAGAAGAAAAATTAATTATATTATTGCATTATATAGATGTTTAGGTTTATTACAAATTTGATAAACCACTATATCTTGCTGATATAAACCACCATAGTTAGGTTGAGAAGGATGAATACCATTGTAATGTGGTCTAAAGTTAGGATCAAATCCACTTAAGTTTAGTTTGAAACTACCATCTCCATTGTAATTTGAACTAGGTCTATTTTTTAAGAAATTATTATAACCTTGAGATCAAGAATTGTGGTTCCAAGATTTGAATCAGCATCAAAGTGTACTGATTTGTTCTTATCACTAATTATAATTTCTTTGTTAAGCAAAAAACTATGAAGTTCTAGAAATTCCACAACTACTTATCTTACTCTAAAAAATGTACAAAATAAACCAAACTTGGATGATAACTCATTAAGGGTTGTAAAACTAGTTCCTCATCGCTCACAGTTGAACCACATTCTTCTAATTGATTCGTTATTAGTTGAATTTCACTTACATAATTAAGTGTCAATAGAAGACACACTTGTTTCTAAGCTTGAAAATTTAGTCAGTTGAATCGTATGTGCAGTGAGAGATCCAAAACGATCTTCAATATTTTTCCACAACTCTTGTTTGGTTTTGCATCCTGTAACATGTGAAATTACGGAAGCAAAAATAGATCCATGAATTAAAAGGATTAGAGTATGATCCTTGTCTTGTCATTTTATAAAGTCTGGATTCACCATATATGGTTGTAAGAACTTCGAAGGATATACAGGTTCACCAGTGACTAATTGTTTACTCTGAATTTCTTCAACCACATCTGGTTGTTCCTGAACTTTCATTGGGAGAGAGAGGAGAACAAATTACAGACATATTTATGAGCATAGAATAAGTCTCGCAAGGTACAACCCATATAAACAAGAGACCAACCAATTTAATCAAGACAACTGGAATAGAAAAACTTACTAGGCAACCATGCAAACACATATATTTTGTTATTAGAGCCCACAATGTCTTTTGAATGCAGCATGTTAAGTGCATATTTTGCATATATTTAGTGTTGAATCCATGCTATTAATTGCTTAGTTTTTTGCAAATTATTGTATATTACGTTTTTTTTTCTCTATTTGTGTTTTATTAGATGAATCATCCAAAATAAGTGAATATGCACTTTGTGCAAAGAAAGAAGTAAGCCGAAAGCGGAGAAGGGACAAAGACCATGTGGAACTCGTTCAATCCTAGGATTCCTTGATATCATCTCTAAGAAGATGAAAATATGAAGCCAACGGCGAAAGAATGGAGGCATTCCGACATCGTATGAAGAAATTACAAGCATTTGAAGGAGAAAATTTTTGATGGGGGCATTTTTTGAAGGGGGCATGGGGGACAAATGATATGTTGACACGTGCATATGATATTAATGAATTATGTTTCCAAAAATATAAAAGAAGTGTAATTTTGGAGAGAAAATTTGTTTTCTTAATTGGTGTTGGTATTTTTGGAAACATAATTCATTAATATCAGATGCACGTGTCAACATATCATTTGTCCATTTGAAGCAACTCAGGGTTGCTGAATTTTGCAAAGGCACAAAATTTATAACGACACCCGATTACATTAATAGGGGCAGTCGCAGTACAAGAACTGAACTGTCAGTCTTCTAAGATTGACAGTTGAACTCCTTCCATTAGCATTTGGCAGTGAAGTAATGAGATAGAAGAGGGTCCGGAGCTGGGAAACATGGACATTGGCAGATGATGGAGTTGTACTGATGGAGAAAGTTTCGACAGTGAAGTTGTTGTGGTTTCTGCTATTATCGATGGATATGAAGGAGGTTGTGTTGCTGCTTGTTTTTGTTAGGAGCTCGGGGCTGTAATGATCACGAGAAGCTGTTGTTGATGCATGGTAGTTGGTGATCGATGAAGACTGGTCATTGACGAAGAACATGGTGCTGCTGATTATCAATGGAGCTCGGGTTTGTGGTGGTAATTAAATGGAGATGTACGACAGAGTTGATGGAAGTACTTTTGGGAATAGATAAATGCATGGAGAAGTCGGTTGTTAGCCGATGGCAGTGACGGTAAGATTCCGAATGGAGTTGCTGTTAGTGGTTCTTACCGGTGACTAATGGGAGAAGCTTGGAGCTCGAGAAGGACATTGAATAAGTTGCTGCTCTTGCCTGCAATCTGTGACGATGGAAGAGCTCGATTTAATGGTAGTGATTCCGAGAATGGAGGTTGGTTGGATTTGATCGAGATGATGGAAGGTAGAGAGATCGAGGACCAACATGGATGGAATATCACGCTATGGTGGTTGGAAGTGTTGGAGAATAACAATCAAAATTCAACAAATTAAACAACTAATTAATATAAGAGGCACTTATCTGATTTTTGTGTCTTCTCCTGTAATTGTTGATGTATTGAACATCCCTGTTAAACAACATAGAGAGAAGAAACTTGTAATGGTAGATTGAGACGCATGTTCAACATAATGTCCTTAAGACAAGAATGCCCGGCTACACTCTGAAAAGATGATGCTATAGCCCTACGGGTACATCTGCCTCCAAGATACAACAATCTTAACAAGTTTGAATAGCACATTCAAACTTGTCCTTTTATAACTTGGCAGCGGAAAAACTCACGATTCGTTAGCACTTAAAACCCACTTAAAACCCTCGTATCAAACAAAGAAAACGAAGAAGAAGTACACAACACCGGTGGATACAAGAGATAGGTTTTCTCTATTCTCTACATGTAAAAACCCTAGTGCAATTCCATATATATATGTAAGATAAAAACTTACCCAAAATAAAACTAAGAGATAATTTTGGAAGGTATTTTAATTATTTTGAAAAAACCGTTTTATAATAAAAAATTTATTCACATAAAAACCGGTGGTTTTCCAACAATCCCCCACATGAATGAAAATACGATAAAACACGAAAAACAGGAAATATCATGAATAGGCATAGGTGTCCATTAGGTCTTGAACCTTTGCTTAGTGAGAGATTACCGGAATTACTTGTTAGCCAGTGTCTATAAGGTCTTGAACTGTCTAACATTTGGTGTAACTCGCGATAACAACCACACATGATATCTCCAAGGTTGTTGCCAAGCTCCGCCATTGTGTCCATTTTGGCCCTGGACGTCTTGTTTCTCAAAATGCTCTGGAGAATCAGCTCATATTCTCATAGTAAGCGACCCACTTCCTCATTCAGATAGGTGAGTTCCATCAAGAGTGTTCACTGCTACACCCCACTTCAATCTAGAATTGAAACTATAGAACTCATTAAGACTTATTAAAAGTCATCCTTCACATGCAGTCACACTATCACATCTACACCATAGGGAAGGGACAGAGAGAGAATATAATTCTTTGATAGTGTTTACCTTTACCCACCATAAATTAGTTGTCTCATTCGAAACCTTGATCTTGGGATATCCAAATCAAGCAAGGTTGAGTATCCTTCATGGCAAGTTTAATTTTATGAGCTTAAGTCCCGTCCCTCTCGATGTATAATTTCAAACTATCTCTCTAGATTATCCTTTCGTCAAAGGATCACTAATTTTTCTGTTGACTTCACTAAGTCCATGAGGTTCTCTTTTGACTTTACATGTCTACCGAGACTCTCTTTTTGACTTTCACGAATCAACTAAAATTACTTCATTAGAGAGTATAGTTGTCTTACCGAATTAGCCTTCTACGAGTATGTCTAGACTTTGTCATTGCTCATTTACTTTAGACTCACATAGTCAATTGAGTTTCTGCAATGATGGCCAGGCGTCGGTCACAAAGGAATATCTTTTAAGAAGCATCTTAATAATCATTCGTCTTCCTCTTATTCTTGAATTAAAGCACACAAACTTTGATTTCTTCAAAATACAAATTTATCTTGCATGTCTTAAGGACTTCCTTAGAACAAACACTCCTTAAGAGGATACACACATAGGCTAAGATTTATCCATAGCCCGAAACAACAACATCTCTTAAGGTCAGTACAATATGTATTACATACACAATTTAAGATGTACCTCAAGTATCGCAAATCCCTAATCAGACCATCCAGTAATTCTCTTGAGATACAAGGGTATTTGTATACACCTGATATACTGCACATTTACAACACACATTAAACGCATCGAGTTTGACAAAAACCATTTCCTTCATAATTTCTTCTGGATCCTTTCGATCCTTTAGATCATATCATCCATCTTGGTCTTTCAGTCAAATCGTAAATATATCACATATTTCATATGTGGTTGTAAAGCATATATCACATAATTGAAATTAATTATGTACCTCATGCATTCCAATCTCTGGTCTTCTAATCAGAGCATCCCTGTGATTTCCAGGATAAACGCGGATATGCACATCTGTTTTGCAACACGTACTAAACACGTTAGACAGAAACTACATCAAAAAAAAAAAATATTTGGTTACCCTACTGATCCTTTAGACCATGTCAACCGCATATTAGTTTCATGTCAAATCTAAACAATCAATGATTTATTAGTAGATGTAAAACATGTTTATCGTATCACAAGATATATCATAATAGAGGCAATCAATAAGATTAGTATCTAAGCTTATACAAATATATATATAAAGTCAGGTTGCATCGGGTGTACTTCATTTTCTTCAAACCTTATAGTTTGTTCCTCATCTGATTAACCTGTCAAAGATACTTTCTCAAAACCCTTGTGTATCATTACACACTGACATGTGCAAATAAGATGAACAATTTTCCATATTACTTATTTTCTCTAAATTATGGCTACCTGAAGTGGTCCATAAACACATGTCTTTCTTATCTTCTTCAAGGTTGTTTGATACATTCATCATATACCTCTCACAGTTAATGGATTGCAAGATCACATGTTTTTTTCCCCACATTTATGATGAATTCTAGACAAACCTCTTGCTTTGAGAAAGTACACAGCAGCACAAAAGAGGCTCACTATAAAAGTGTACAACCTAAATACCTACTCAACGACAGTCACATTGAATAATTGTTATGAGGCTGTTTACCGTAATTTACCAATTCCTACTCCAACATGAGATTTACACAACTAGAAATAAAACACGCACCCAAATGGGGGTTGGTTAGTACCTGACGCGAGTTCCAAAGTAGGAAATCAATTATAAATTAACTTACTCGTACCACCGGGTATAATTTTGCATGATGCAGGGCTCACTTTTGTTGGCACAATCTAGTGTTCCAGTTCCTGCATCCATCGCCTCATCTTCGTACGCAAATCGTTTACCTGGATAACTTACACTTATAACCAAGTTATCTGTCAAAAATTAATTATTCAAGAATGTGGTACAATTTCAACCGCTTACGGGACTAGTGCATACACTTCAGCAATATACACCTCAGCACATTCCTCATTTGATACTTCTAGCTAGCGTTCCCGTAAAACAAAAGGAGTTTGTTATCATACATCTTAATATCCTTAGACCTCATGTGGTTCTAGTGTACAATCCTAAACTCCAAGTACTGTTTTTTTAAGTCAATCTGCACTTGGTGATCTAAATTAGTGGATGCTAAAGATACTTGGAATCGTCCGGTACTTGGCATTGATTTTTTCTAATCTATTGCTAGCTTCCTCGTTCACTGTTTAGAGAAACCCATAAATTCAACAAACCAACTACACTTTGAACACCTCCTCCTCAATAGTTACAAGGTGTACCACCACACAACCAATTACCAAATTATAACAAAGAAGAAAAGTTTGTGATTGCCAGAATAAAATCTATTGCAAAATGCTTGCCCGCATATACATCTAACAAACTTTTATATCACTTTGGCCAAGACTTTGTGTTGACTGTAATCTAGTCAACTGTCTCTGATTCATCCCTACATTTCTTACCCAAAGTTTCTTCATCAAGCACGAGCAAGGAAAGTGCCCTTCTGATGAGAAACTGAAAACCGTATTACTTTTCCATTATGAGCAACACTGTGGCACCGTTTGACCCTCTGATTGTCTTCGAAATAAGTCTCCAAAATAAAACACTCAAAACGTTTTACTAGATACAATCGAAATTCTTATATACTGGTGTCTGCTTAAGCTTTATGCCAACGTGTAAAGTCTCCCAATTCAAACCAATTTTAGATTAATAATCACCACTGGTATCTACTAAGTTGAGTACAGATTACTTTGAGTACAAATTACTCTACTTGTTGCTTCATTCAATTATGGCAGTTGAATGACCATAGATTTGTGCCTCAGCAAAGTCATACCAATGAACGGAACTCAATGACTTACTCCTTGCGCAAAGGCCAATTGATTCCGGTATTCCCTTGTCATCTCCTTAGCATGCGTATCAAGTCGGAACGTCGATACCAATATTTAGTAACCAGACCATATGATAGCTTGCTGCTGTCATCTCTTTCTCCGACGTACCAAGTCGAATTGTTGAAGGTACCGGACAGGTGGTAGCATTTTCCTGACCAAGAATCGAGCACCTGATCAGCATAGAGATGCAAGAAATATAATCAGATTAATCCATCCACATGGTTAGATCAGGAGACCAATTAGGTATTTGATCCTAATAAGGGGCGCAAATAATAGTACTCCACTAGACAAACCAAATCAAAGCAACAAATACAATATTGATTTTATGGTCTCAAATTTGGAATGAAAACAATTTCTCATTGGCAAGTCATCGAACAGCTACGTGACAGAAATCTTAGTTTCCACTAACACGATAGATATGTTTGGTTAAACAAGTAACTAAAAGATAGAAATCGAAAATTATGATTTACGTGTTTTTGGCCTAAGAAGGTCGTAACATGCATATCTTGCCGACTTTTCATAAGGCCATGGCATGGATTAAACAGGCGGGGTATTTTTGAATATAGGCCAAACATGTAGGAAGGGTATTTTGAATACCTTAGGCCAAAAAAAAACAGCCGGAAGGGTATTTTTGAATACCTTGCCGGCCGATAAAACCATGTCATCTCATGTATGTCGAAAAACAAAAGTCGGCAAGGTCGACGATGAAGATCATGCGGCCACTTTTGGTTGGCGAGGTCGACGATGAAGACCTTTTGCAACTTTTTGGCCGGCGAGGTCGAACGATGAAGATCTTGCCGGCCACTTTTGGCCCGGCATGATCTTCATTAGTCGACCTTGCCGACTTTTCATATTTTCTAATTGAAAGTGTTGATTTATTCTTTGATTTTGAGTATGATTTCATAAAACGAATTCACAATCCCCTTTTTAGAAGTATTTCGGTTGTGTGCTTCATTTTCGTTGCAAGAGATATTCTCAAAAAAAAAAAAAAATCATCAAAAATCATCCCACAAAAGTTCAATCAAAAACAAAATTTCATAACTTAAAATTCATAAGTTTTAATCTATTCAATCAATTTAAACTTAATTAATTAATCTAATCAAAATTTTAGGGTTAATTAAACGAGGGCAATTTTGCTATTTTGAAAATATTTGGTTAAGGGGTGACCTCTTTTACTTCAAAATGACCCTATTTTGTCTCATTGGGTATACCCCAATTAGTTTGGGTATACCCCAATCTCGCCAGGTAAAAGATGGTCAATTTTTATAGCACACCGTGCACCACGTACATAAGACATTAATAAGCACATGCTAACCGGTTATATGCTCATCACGATCACAAAAACAGTAAAGCGGAAGAAAAACTGTCATTGAATTTACGAACCAAACCCAATCTGTCACATAGATAATGAAACTTCAACTGTAGTCTATAGAGCTTAATTCTACGTTCTCATCCAGCTAGATAATCTTTTTGGCAAAACAGGGATTTGGGAGACTCTCTATATCTATCAAACTTCCCAGCACTAATGAGGTGTTGTTATCCGCTGTATATAGATACGTGATAAGTATCTTTTCTTCTTAAGGTTCAAAAAATCCAAAACTCCACTTTACTGGTCCTAACTGATTAAACCCAATTTAACTATTTTAATTGTTATTATAAAAAAAAAAAACTTGTCTTAAGATTGTTGGAGAATAACAATCAAAATTCAACAAATCAAACAACTAATTAATATAAGAGGCACTTATCTGATTTTTGTGTCGTCTCTTGCAATTGTTGATGTATTGAACATCCATGTTAAACAACATAGAGAGAAGAAACTTGTAATGGTAGATTGAGGCGCATGTTCAACATACTGTCCTTAAGACAAGAATGCCGGCTACACTCTGAAAGATGATGCTATAGCCCTACGGGTACATCTGCCTCAAGATACAACAATCTTAACAAGTTTGAATAGCACATTCAAAATTGTCCTTTTAGAACTTGGCAGCGGAAAAACTCACGATTCGTTAGCACTTAAAACACTCGTATCAAACAAAGAAAACGAAGAAGAAGTACACAACACCGGTGGATACAAGAGATAGGTTTTCTCTATTCTCTACATGTAAAAAACCTAGTGCAATTCCATATATATATATATATGTAAGATAAAAACTTACCCAAAATAAAACTAAGAGATAATTTTGGAAGGTATTTTAATTATTTTGAAAAACCGTTTTTATAATAAAAATTTTATTCACATAAAAACCGGTGGTTTTCCAACAGTTGGCAGTGGCGATGAGAGTAGCTGGATTGGGGATTGATGGTGCTGCTGATAACGATGGAAGATGGCATTGATGCTGGTGATTCTCATGCAAAGAGATGGACGAGCTCGAGAGTTTCAACAACAAAATAAGTTATTTGCGAAACAGAAGGGCATGGCAGTTTCTACTGTTAATATCGGTGAGCTTGAGTTTGAGAAGGAAGTGTCTGTGAAGGTTAACGATGACAATACTTGAGTATGGACTTGCTGCCATTGATGTACGTCCTGTTTATGAAGAGACGATGTTGTGCATGGTGATTATCGGTGATGGATAAAACATGGAGCTGTATGGTTTGGAATCAGAGAAGAGGGCTCCCTTGGCAGTGACGAGAAGAAGTGGAAAAGTGAAGCTAAGATGGAGTTCGAGTTCAGGGAAAGAAAATCAGAAGAGAATCCTTTTCACGGAGGGCCTGGTATTTGTAGAGTTATTGGCTTAGGTTTGAAACTCAGAAGAAAACTATCTTCATGGAGACCAAACTGTCCGTGAAAGTTGTTTGCAGGAGTGAAAATCCAGGGAGTTTGAAAAATCACGGAGGCATGAGTAGCCGTGATTCTGACGGAAGAAAAATAAAAACTCAGGGAAAATATTTTTTCACCGAGGCTCATCTATCCGTGGGAATTCTTAAGGAGTAAAGGGTATAGGCCACCAAACTGACAAGCCATTAATAAGAAATGGGCTGGATTTCACCAATTGGATGCAAGCCCAATAGCTACTTTGAGTACTCTTTGCACACGACCAGATTTTGGCAAGTTCGGCAACCATTTGACCGGGATTCGAGACACGGGCGTAGCTACTATTTGGGCACCTATATAAGAGATATTTTTATCATTAATCTTTTAATCTTTAATCAAGCTTTTGGGGAGAAGAACACAAGAGGAGAAACCTAGGGTTTTGGAGCTATTTTCATCACCGTAATTATTTCTCTTACTTTTATCATATGTATCTCATGGGTTTCACTAATCCCATGAGTAGCTAAACTTCTTAGTGATTAGGGATGAATTCTAAGTTCTAATATATGATTCAATTTAGCATATAAATCTATTTTAACTCTTCATATGATTATTGTTTGTTTTTACAATAATTAATTTTATGTTTGATTGATAAATTGTTTAGGTGGCAAACTGAACTAGTTTATTAGTTAACCTAATTCTAGTAGAGAATTAGAATATCCGTAATTGTTGAATAATTCTCTACACGAGTAGAAATTGTGAAACCTTGCAGAGGGATTCTGTGGAGCAATCGCAAGTAGAAAAAACACTAGAAAGTGAACCTTGCGCTAAGAGTTCAACTACTAGGATTGACCTAAATTCACAAAATATAAAGCATTCGACCAAATTACACTTAGAGTGCGCTACTTCTAGGTGGTTTATAGAATATAATATGGCATTCGAGCGCTTTGGTGTCCAGTGACTTAAGGAATTTTGAGGATAGCACTGCGCTATATGCTTTCCTACGATTGATAATAATCCGTGAATGATAAAGAATAGATGAATATGCTACTTTGATGACTATTTAGTAACGAAGAAGGATTCCCTGATCATATTTCTCCATATTGCTTGCAACTCAATTTTCAATTGCTTTATTTACTTTGTTTACAATCTAAAAACAAAACTCCCCGATTGTGACCTTTTTGACAACTAAACTCCCTGCTCTTCGTGGGAATGATCCTTGCTTCCATTATATTACCAGTTAATTGTGTGGAAATAAGTGATTTAATTTGATTGCACTCACGACATGCATCACAACATATTTTCATAATGGTTTGATTGAAAACTTGAAATGCTCCCTGATTGAAACTAATGGAGCTGCGGAGGGACTAAATCTTTTCCTCCATGGAAACAGATATGCTTCGGAAAATAAAATTAGTTTGACCGGAAGTGACCCTTCAATGCATAATGTTTTATGGTGTATCCGAACTATATGTGAATTTTTGGATATCAATCAAGAAATATGAGGCATATTTCTTTAAAAGGGTTCGCCAATGCAAAAAAAATTATTTTTTTCATTTTGACTAAGTCATATGAATTTCTAAAAATGTACCCCTGCTATTTCTTGAAAATCATTTTTAAACAAGTTGCCTCGTATGAAACAGGTTATCGAAGATTATCTTGCTCATTAATAACCTGTTTGGAATCTTTTGATGCACATCCAGGAACTACTTTTTCACTTCTGAAAGTCAAAAAGTCGAAAGTTAATCTGGATATTCAGAATGACATTTAAAAATAAAATTTAACTTATTGTGAAGTAAAATAGTTTTACTTCTGACTTCTGTTTCTGGAGTACCCAGACAAATCCTAATACAGTAAAAACTCCATATATTAATAGCCTTGGGACTTCAAAAAATTATTAATATATGAAGTTTATTAATATAGGGAGGTATACCGAAGGAAGTGAGTTTTTTGCTGATTCAAAGTATGTAAATGATAATGGATGTGGATGTCTTCCTTAATCATCCAAATGAGCAACAAGTCGTATATACTTTAATCAAAGAAGAAATCATCGATGAAATTAGACAAGAAGGAGATAATCCCGATGATGATATCATGGAAATACCAAAAGTTTCATGCCAAAAAGCTTTAAACATGCTCGACAAGTTGGAAATGATTTGGTTCAACAACAAAGTCCACATAGTAATGAGGTCTTACGCATCCGCAAATCAAAAGATGCCATAACAATCCAAAAAGTTACATCATTTTCCCAAACAACTATAGATGGGTATTTTATTTCATCTTAAATTCCGACGTACAAGATCTATAAGTTTTCAACAATGACGATTATATATTAATATATGGAGGTAAATTCCTTATGATGGGACTAGCAAAATCTATTAATATTAAAATGTGGAGGTTATTAATATTTATAACTGGCCTAAGTTGGGACTAGAGTATCAATATACGGAGTTTTTACTGTATCTAAGATTCCTGCCAAAGAACTTACCTACCCTAGGACACCCCATATCACCCATCCTAGATAGGGTAATCAATTGCTTCAAAGAAAAAAAATGGGTAGCGATTAGGGGTGAGCATGGGCCGGTATGGACCGGTTTTCACCTCATCCGCATCCAATCCATTGCACTACGGATTTCAAATTTGGCATCCGCATCCAATCCATATCCAACGGATTTGCATCCAATGGATGGACGGATTGGATGCGGATAATCCAATGGATTTGTTTTAGTTAAAATTTATAGTAAAGAAAATAAAGCTAACACAGATGACTCCTTATAAAACCTACATATCCTATATATGTATACAGATATAAAAATGCCATGTACAACACCCCAAGCAAACGTCTTAAAAATTCTAAATGATCCATAGTATTTTCTAGAACTATATAAATGCCCTTAATTTAACGGATATGGATGTCCAACAGATTTTCAAGGTTGCATCCGGGTCCGATCCGTTATCCGTTGAATTTAAAAATTCCATCCGCATCCAACCCAGTAACGAACGGTCTGGACATCCATCCGCAAATAAACGGTTGGTCCCGGTTAAATCCGCGGATTACGGGCCAAATGCTCACCCCTAAAGTCTAGCGATAACAAATTACGGTGATGGGCTTTTTATTGCTTTAGTGGGTCTGCAGATTTTCAACTAGCTATAAAGTTTCAAGCTTTCGAAGACAAATTTAGAACTTGAACAGATCAACAACATTCGGTAATATTAACAGGAAAAATGAATTTGCTCTTCTTAAAATTCAGTCTTTTGACCAAACTCCATGATCAAAACCGGATTTCCTCTTCTGCCTTGGAGGAGAGTAACTCCTTTGAAGCTTAAATTTGAATCTCTTTATACTCAGGAATCCCACTGGAAGGAAAAATCCAGAATAATTCAGTGGCGAGATGATGCGAACAGAAATACTAAGTTTTTTCATGTCATCATAAAACAGAATACTTTTGTTTTTATATATAAGCAATGAGGAATACTTGTGCAAGGCTTATACCTTGTTTGTTTTCTCCTGACTTAACCGACTCCAATGGGTATGATTCGCCTGGATCTGACTGAAATTATATGACTCATCTAGATATGATTCAATATGTTTATTTTTTTGAGTCAGTGGTTTGTTACCATGAGTTAGAGGCATTTTATTGCCTGATTCAAACGGGTCCGAGCCAGGAGTTAGGTTTGACTCATATCTGACTTTAAAAAAATGGTTTAATATCTGATTCAGACCGAGTTAGGGGACGAGTCACATCCAGATTCCTGAGTCAGCAAAAAAACAAACATGTCGTTAATATCAATGGCACTTGCTATTATAACGTGGATATTTGTATACTAGAAATTTTAAAATTATAAGCTTGGGTTTAGTAATAATTTTCACAAATAATTTTTTCAACAATGGGATACTGTCGGTGTGTTACTGTGTTGGTTAATCCCAACAGTAAAGCCGTGTGACCCTATTGATTTCCTAGCATTAACTGGAACGTGGAAAGAAATTTTAAGGCACAGTAGGAGAAGACTTCCCCACTGGTTCTTGCTTTCCATCCTATATTCTGTGAATTAAATAACCCAAAGTAGGACAGAGACATCAACAAGTACCATGACTTTCTGCAAAATTCATGTCTATTAAATTTGCTTGAGGATCTAAGAACAGTGAACACAACCAACTATTGTTCCCAACATATTAATAGCACCTTCTTCCACTTCCACTTCCACAAAGGATAGAATCATGGAATCAGATCTCACAATCAAGAATTCAAGGGGTTTAAGAAACAATTGTTTTTGAAGGTTTGACAACAAACAGTGCCATTAATGTAGTCCATATGGTACTGTCAGGTCTTGTTTCACACCATTTCGCTTGCATTGCATGATTCTCCTTTGATCCTCCTCTAAAAGTGCAAAACATGGCAATGGCAGGCCCAGTTGGTACCCTGTCAGACTAAGGTGCATTGAATATTTGTTTTTTCTTTTGGTACTGTGGGAGTCTCTATCCTTTCTGCAATAAATTTTGGAAATGATAATTGGCCCCAAGAAACTCCTTCAAAGAGATGAGCTCTCCACATCTTGGGGCCATACAGCAGAGATGAAAGCTAAAGATTAGATGCCGAACACTCAATTTTTATCAAGCCAGTGGATAAGTTCTTAAATACCAAACCTTAGGCACGTCATTGTCTGCCGATGACTCTGGGGATAAAGTCAGAGAAAAACAGCTTTGTGAAAAGATTACCACAGCTAAAATCCCAAGTCCTTCAAAAGTGTATACGGAGTTCAGAGATTACAGAATGAATGTTTGAGAAAGAGATAATTAATAAATTAAGAATTCACTGTTTCAATTGAGATCACAAAATTGATACAAAAGCATAAGCCCAAGCTTGATGGCGCTATATTTTGAAAACACTTTCCAATGAACATAAATGAGATTGAATTACAGAGGAGAAAGAGAGAATAGAGTAAACTTCTATTTTTTAACCAACTTTGCACAAGTTATCAAATCCCATGTACTCATGTCGTTGAATCTTTCCAATCATGTTTACTATTCCAACTCCACCTGTTCATTGAGTTTATTAATTAGGGTTAAATGCAGAAGATTGCGGACTCTTAATGAAGTATTCACGTTATTCGGCATAAGGGGAAAAGAAAAATTAAGAAATGATTCTTACCTAGTGAGATTGCGCTCACAAAGATCGTGAAGGCAAGAATGAAGATAATGAGAGATGCTCTTCCTAAAATAATGATCATCCTTCTTACTACATGTTGCCCAACAAGGGCAGCAATAGTAGCAACGGCTACAAAGTATAGTGCTGCAAAGCATAAAAGGAGACAATTTAGGTCCATTTCTAGGAACTATATGATTGGGACCGAGTGTCGATAAGAAGCAAAAAGAAAAAGAGAAGATGAATAGATTCTCTCACCATAAGGGACTGGGAAACGGTTAAGAAGGTAATATTCTACAACAGACATGGATGAGGAGAATGTCATGGCAAAAGTGGCTGTGGCACTTGAAACCTGCATTGAGTGGTTTTGAAAGTTAAGACACATTTAGCTCCAATTCGACCAATTCAAGACTTGAAAGATTGGAATTTCCAGTTCTCTTCCTCGGAATTATAATGTTCATCCATAACTCAATTAACTGATTGAAACCAAAAATTAGGAGGAAAAGGCAGGATATATGTACCTGAGGAGGGATACCAAGCTCCAGGAATAGGGGACCTAAGATAAATCCTCCACCGAGACCAAGCAGTCCACCAACCATTCCAGCAAGTACGCCGAATGAACAATACATAATTAGCTGACTCACTTTAAGGTTTGAGCCATCATCTCCCTTAGAGGCAATCTTTTTAGTCCCCTTGTAAAGGCAGGTTGCCTCATACGCAGTTACTCCAACAGAAACAGGAATCTAAAAATCACAGAAAGGAACTCCTTATAGTCAGATGTTTCAAAACCAAATTTCAGGGGATTGTGAATTGATCTCATTAGGAAATATTATGGTACCTGCAAAAAGTTCAAACCCCAGTATGCCATGGAACAATTTGCTGTATTATTCTGCACCCAACAAATGCGGATAAATTCTTAGTTACTTAGCTCATGAGTTCCAAACATAGCAAACCCATACAGGCATTATAGGAAAAAACAAATAACTAAGGAAAGCGAACCTTAATAATCTGAATAGCAAGGAATGCAACCCACACAAAGCATAGAAGGCCAAGTTCCTCCCATTGGACATTCTGAAGAATAGGGACCTGTATAACAAGAAAGCTTAGTCGTCCATTTTTAATACTGGTAGAAAATTAGAATACAAGATTCCTTGTATATACTGACCTCTGCATCTCCAGATTCATTTGACTGCTTTTCAGTGCCATTTGGGCCACTTGGTAGAGGCTTGTATTCAACTGAATCGTTGCCATTGCCTTTATCAAACAGAGAAAGGTAAATTAAGAACTGAATGCACGGTTATTCTTTCATTCAATTTACAAAAATATCGCAATCAGACATCACAACTCACCATTTGATTCCAAGCGCTTAACAGCCTCCTGAAAATAACATATAAAAGACAAGATCGGGATTAGAAATATAAGAAGAAAAGTTGGTACAAATCTGGAACGAGAAATTAGATAAGTTTGTGTGATAATGCTTTCATTACCTTCTTTAGTATAGTTTCCTTTTTCCATGTTTCCACACCCTTAAGAAATGCCTTGGTGGATGTACCTACAAAGCCACAAATTCAATTGAGGAAAACATCCAAAGATTCCAAACTAATGTAAAGCAACAAAAGATGGTATATAGAGCAAACTTTACCTATGAAAAGAATAATTAAGAGGACAGTAACCATCCAGTCAGCAAACACTACATTGAAAGCTACTCCAAGACTGATTCCAAGCATAAGCATGGGTTGGACGAGAAGTGCCAAGTTGTAATCAATAACAGGCATATCTAGTGTGGGATGCCTTAGCTTAAGATTGTAGTAGACAGTTGACCCTGCTGCACCCATGATCATACCTGAACAAACAACAGAATACTATTAAGCAAATCACTTCAAATATAAAACTTAAAATCAAATAACTTTTGTAAATCATATCCAATAGGTAGATCAATACATCATAGAAAAAGAAAGAAAAGACTTCGTCTTTCAGAAGCAAAATTTCACAAACAAACTTGAGTATCATAATGACTTCAGCAGTAGAGTTACTTGATTGGAATTCGAATCAACTTAACCACAAAACTTTACTTAAAACTCAATCTGATCTTTTTTTACTTTAACCTTCCTATATTCAACAATAATAATTCATAAAAACATCATCATTCAGCACCAAATTTTTCACTAAAATCAGAAATTACGAATTATTTTTTACTGTATTTAGAAAAAAAGGGTTAAACCAAAATTGAGCACTTCCAAAAACTGCATAATTTCAACACCCTTTTTTGCCTCTTTGGATAATTTTCAATCATGCAAAATTCTAGAAAACCAAGCTTAGTGTCATGAGCATCTTACATTTAGAAATTGCAGTAGACGATTTAGCATCGAACCCAATGATAAGAGTAAGCATAGGAACAAAAATTCCACCACCACCAACACCTCCTACACTTCCAAATGCAGCTCCAAAGAATCCAACAAATGTACCCACGACTATTTGCCAACCAAATTTCATTGCCTGCAACAAAAGAAAAGAAACCCAAACTCAAAACAAATTAAAAAAAAAAAAAAAAAAAAAAATTCTTAAAAAAATCAAAAAGTAGTCAGACTTACAGGCCAAACATGTTGATAACCTGATCCATCAGCTTTCCATAAGAAATTAACAACTTTAAGTAAATAATCTGATTCAATTTCATCACCAGTTACAATCTTTTTAGGTTGTTCATCTTTCAAACTTCTCTCAGCTGATACAAAAGCTGATACTAATAGAATCACAAATGTTACAACACTTGCTATTGAACTAAACCTTTGCCATCTTGACCTAACTTCACCCATTATTTTTACTCAAAATTTTCACAATCAAACTTCAATTCTCCCCCACTAAATCAAAAGAAAACCCAAAAAAAATCAAAAACTGGTTTCGAAAGTTCTTGTTAAAGAGTTCGGGTTTGAATTCCGAATCTCTGAAACAAGAAATGAAATTGTTAGATCTGGGAGTGGTTGATAGAAACGGTTATTTATACAAATCTTCTTCTTCCTCCTCCACTTCTGCAATTGGAGAAAACAATATTATAGTTATTTTTTTCTCCGGTCTAAATGAGTAGACACGTTTTTATAATTTTTATAATAAAGGAAGGAAGGTATTAGTTTCTCCCTCGTCGTTGTTTCTCCTGTGTGTATATGTAGATTTTACAGGGAGAAATGATTAGAGTAAATCGTATATTACTGTTCTGTCCTTGGGTATTTTTGTGTGTATGAAATTATGATTTTAACCTTGAGATGGTAACGTTTTGGGGATTAATGGAAATTGTCCGTGTCCAAAATAATTCGAAGTTCAAACTTCAAACACATAACATGGCCAGTTCTCTCGTTTAGTCTTTTTCTTCCACCATAACCCGTCTTACGTTGAAAGAATTCCATCCGACAAATTTTATGATACTTAAGGGCAATTCCTATGGCAACGTACAAACTCAAATTTCGGTTGAGCCAGATGGATGGTCAAATGGGTTTTTGTACTTTGGGAAGAAGTGGGCGGTTGACCGTCAAGCGCCAGGTCGAAGTGCTGCCGCTGGCGTTTGAAGGAAAAGCGCTGACGCTTGTGGTACAAACGCTGGCGTACGTATGAGAAACGCTGGCGTTTGAACCAAGACCGCCAACGGCTACTTTTAAACGGTCACCGGAACGGCTAGTTTCTACCTCCATAAATACAGCTCGAGTTTGATCTCACAAATTCACAACAATCTTTCATTCGATCAATCTTTTCTTTAATTTCAATTGCTTTCGATTTTCAACCATGAATCCTGATTTTGATTCTTCTCAGGAAGATATGGAGATGGATGAAATGTTGTATGAAGAAGAGGAAGAAATGTGTATGGAGTTTTTGCGTCAAATGGATGAAGATGCAATTCAAGATAGAAGAAGGCAAAATTTTATGTTGCAATTACAAATCGGGATCATACCAAAGCCTTTAGAGCCATATGAAGTTATGACTAGGAGATGGACGTGGCGAGATCGACATTTTTACCACGAAAAGATGATGCATGATTATTTTAATCATGATTGTGTCTATTCCGATGAGCATTTTTAGCGAAGATTCCGCAAGGGATGCAACTTGACGCAAAGGATTATTGCCGAGCTTTGTCAGGTACAACCTTTATTTAATTATCAATATGATGCACGACATGTACGAGGCTTTAGTCCCGAACAAAAGGTCAATGTGGCCCTCCATATACTATGTTACGGGGTACCAGCGGATTCCACGGATGATTACATCCGTATTGGGAAAACAACCGCCTTTAGGTATCTCAAATTGTTTTGCGAAACAATAGTCGAGCATTTTGGTCCAACCTTTTTAAGAAAGCCTACTCAGGAAGATGTTCAAAGAATAACTGCAGAAAACACCGAGAGGGGTTTTCTAGGAATGTTAGGTAGTCTTGATTGCATGCACTAGACGTGGCATGCGTGTGCGGTTGAATGGGCAGGCCAATATAAGGGTCATTATCCAAAAAACTGTAATTTTGGAATCTTCAGCTACTTATGATTGTTGGTTTTGGCATGCTTTTTTTGGACTCCCGGGTTCAAATAACGATCCCAACGTTTTATATGAGTCACCATTGTTTGAAGATCTTAAGAATGGGATCGCGCTGCCCTGTAATTTCACCAGCAACGGTCATCACTACACTCAGGGTTATTATCTAGCATACAGAATCTATCCAGAATGGTCAACTATGTTTCAAGCTTATAGTCAGGTAGGTTTTGGACCGACGACTTCGAAGGATATGAAGTACCTTAACACCAAACAAATGAAATGCAGAAAGGATGTTGAACGCGCTTTTAGCATACTGAAAAGGAAGTTTGCCATCATAGCTGGGCCGACACGCTTTTTTGATCTTCAAGAAATGAACAAAATTATGCCGACTTGTATCATTCTGCATAACATGGTCATTGAAGAAACCAGGCGTGACCCAACCTGGACTAGTTTTCCAGGTGAAGATTTGCAATCTTGGTAAAGGGGCGGTAGGAATCGGTAGAGGGGCGGCAACCTAATAAGACAAAAAAGGTCATTAGAAGTAAATTCAAGTGCCCCTTATTAAAAAAAATGGAAATGACCAATTAACCCTTATTATTAATAATCAAGATTAGTGTTTGATAATCAAGATTAGTGTTTGATAATCAAGATTAGTGTTTGATAATCAATTTTCACTTATAATAACTCTAAAATTAGATTTTTAGAGTTATAAAAAAATAAAAAATTATGTGATATTTGTGAAACCCTAGATTTTGATTCACTCAACCAAAATGAGTGATTCAAGTGGCAAATTAGAGGTGAGTGATCAAATTAGTTCCCATTAGCTTTTTGTTGATCAAAATTATCTAAAATATGTAAAAAGATCAAATTTTTAAAATTTTTAAGTATTCTAGAACATACGGTTGGAAATAAGCTAGTTACTCGTGAATCGGTTCAATTTGGGGAAAAACCCAATCGTAATACCGATTCACAGTTTGCTAGAAAATCTTGGATCCAAAAAGACACTGATTTTTTTATTAACCGAGGAAACCTTTGATATTTATAGTAACTAATTACGGCATAAAAAGGACCTATCGAAACCAACCGTAACTAAACTACGGTTGGTAAGTCATCTATAGTTTCTTTCCGTTTATGAACCGTACATCACTACTTCAAAAAATTCTTAACATTCGGGATGATATACGGTTGGTAATTTTCATTAAATTACCAACTTCAATAAACACCTACAGTAATCGGTTGGTAACTAAGGTTTAACAATGGATTATTACGTCTTTAGGTACCTAAACCTAATTCTCAATTTTTTTAAGGAATGCGGTTCAAATTTGAACTATTACCAACGTATGTTCTTCAAAATATCCGATTCATTAAGTTTAGTAATTGAGTTATTACCAACCTCAGTATTTACCATAGATCGGTTCCCCCATCTACTAAAAACGTGGTGATCGATTCCCTCAGGATCGGTTGAACTTACTAAATCGAAAGATAATAAGCAAAATGCAAATTTCAATTTCAATTTTCACGAAACAAGTTCATGAATTTACTTCCTTTAAAACAAAACCCTAATTTTGATACAAAATTAACTTAAATTCAACGATAAACTAAACCCTATTAAGAAATTAATGGGATTCTTAGGGTTTTTCCAAACATTCGCACCCCGAAGAAAAATCAAAGCTTTTCAAATACATAAGAGATATTAGGGTATAAGGCAACATGATCGATGCTATTGAAATTTAAGAAAGGTATTATTGTTGTTTTCTGCAGTCTAACAAGGCCGAGTGCAATGTAAATTTCTTAACAATGTAATACATCTATGAATAATCGAAGGCGATGAAATTTTCGGTTTAATGGAGGTTAGGATTGATGAGGTTATTTATTTCCTTGTTGTCCTTAAAGAATATGACAATATACGATAAACAAAATTATTTTTCCCACATCGGGAACCATATCTCTTTCGTTTACAAATTTGGGGACATTTCTTTCATGATTGCTAAAAGGTTGTTATTGATTTGTTAGGGAGGGTACCAATGCATATAGGACAACGCAATCTCAACCGCGTTGGATCACGGGATTGGTACCCGCCCCTAGGGGTATGGTATCGGCCTTTAGCAATGGTGATTTCTTTCTCCTCGTTTTTTTTCTCTTTTAAAATATAAGGGAACCACTTTTTCATAAAGATAAAAGGGGGATCCCCTTGCACTATTATGATCGACTATCTTACATTTTTGATATTTTTTACTAAAATTTCAATGGTAACGGATTTGATACCGATATTTGGGGATATATTCCTCCTACAAAGATCTGTGTTCCTACTAAAAATGAAAGCATATTTGAGGACGATATAACAATATCATCTACTTTGCGTTTAAAATCGTTGAAAATGGACGGATTCTCAACCGTAGAAATTAAGATAGATAGATAGTTTAAGAACGTATCCACAAAATATTAGCTTCAAATTCACTACGGTTTACATTTTACTAGAAAAATGTCGCCAAAAGTATAGATAGTGCGAATATAACCATGTGGAGTGGATCCTCCCTCAAAAATAAATTAGGAAAAAAACACGAAAAAAAGTTCAAGTAATTAGTTTTCTTATTTTTGGCAAAACGAAATGAACATATTTTCTTTGAGAACGATGGAGCAATGTTTTTGATACATACGTGCGTTTTACGAGAAAAGATCCATCAATGTCGCAAGGATGGAGGAGAAGAGAAGATGAAGAAGAAGATGAAAAAAAAACCGATTTGATTTTTTTGATTCATTAGGTTAAAAAAATTGATTTGATTTTGGTTGATTTAAGGTGAAAGGGTAATCTAGTCAATCTACATCCTATAGGACACCCCTAACCAATAAGAGGGACATTCTTTATCATGCATCTATGGTTATAGAAAGCCGCCTCTACCAATTCATGCGCGTTTGGAATTTACCAAGATTGTTCCAAAAGTGGTGCATTTAAATTGCCTAGAGGGTTTGCGTGGATGCAAAAGTCCAGGAATCTGAACTCTCCCTAACCACCACGTGATTAAGATCCATCAATAATTAAAAAGTTCTCCAGCAGATCGGGTTCATAAAAAAAACTTGTAAGCATGCTTAAAAAGAAAATATGGCGTATATGTTGGTCTAATGTCATACCAAGAAAAATGAAATCGTCCAGATTTACTTTTTTAACATTGCAAGTCCGCCACAATGAGTATTAAGTTCATTTTGCGGATAATATTAATATCACCCGAGTTTAAAATTCGTCAGCACCAAAAATTGAGTTTAATATCCGTATGGCTTACAATTTAATATGTTAAGAATGAATTGTGGAGATCATAAGACACTCTAGATACTGATTATCTGGACCCACGTTAATAAGCGCTAATCAAGATTCCCTTCCAATGGTTTAAGACTATAATCATGTGTTTGAAGACCAAGAAGAGAATTGATTAACAAAAAAGATGCTGCTAATTAGATCTAAACATAGCATTACCATGTTAAGAATCCTGATTACTGGATTGATCAGGCTGCTTGTTTGGTGTAAAATGTCCAAAATAACCTCCTCAACATTTTGAAAAATGATTGATCTTGTTTTGTGTAAATAAAATATGAGGTTTGATGGAGAGTGGCAGATACCAAGTTGATGATAAGCAATTTGTCAGGCCGTCAGGGTATGTGACTGGTATCCACTTAGGCATATATAGTTGGCCCACAGTCACAGACGGCATGACATGTTTGGATGTTGATATATTCCCGCGTGGTCCATGAAGTCATCCCATTACCCCGGTGGTATTATGAGCTAGCTAGAAGCAACCCAATCACCTGCATGCACGATGAATTACAGGATTTTGAATCCAACCAAAATTTGACATTTTGTTTGCCAAATTGATAGGTGTCTAAAACACCTAATTTTATATCTAATATTTATGCTCTCTTTGTTATTTTTCGTGTGAATTATGTATCTTATGTTCGCTTTTGAGTTTCATAGGTGTTTTGGAGTCATTTACAGGAAAGACATGAATTAGATGCTCAATTAGTTGCTTGGAGTCATTGGCGGTTGATGGATGTGGAGCTGGCTAGGTTGTGCGAGAAGGAGGTGAAGAATGAACTGTCAGTTCCTCAAAACTGACAGTTGAGTTGAGAAAGGAATTAGGCTGTCAGTCCTTCGAAACCGACAAGCCAAATGATCTGAACAGCCCTTATCAAGTGCATCTGGGTGGCTATATCCATTTTTATATTCCTACACAAGACCCGAAATTCAGAGAGATTTATTTCTCCCATTTTAGTTTCTCTGTCTGTATGATGTCGGCTCCATTAGAGAGAGGAAGGTTTAGAGTACAATTTAGGGGAGATCGAGAAGAAGCTGTTGCCGCTTAGAGAATCAAATTGAAGGTATGAGATGGTCAATTGAGAGCTATTGAGGTAGTTTCTGCTGAATGATTTCGTCGGAAGAGAAGAACATGGAGAAACATAGAGTTAGGGTTTGATGTTGGTGTTGAATTCGGCAGGAGCAGAGTGGGTTTTGTCCATGAAGATCATTCGAGATGAATAATCAGACAAAGGTGGTCTATGAGTTGAGTTTATGGCACCTAAGACTTGTTTAGACTCTGAGAAGAGCAAGGAAGAAATTGATGAGGGTTTGAGATTGAAATTGCAGGATTGTGGAACCATATTTAGAGATTAAGGGTGTTTGAGAGTTCGGATGTGTTTAGGATTAATTACAGGTGCAGTTGGAGATGAATACAAATGGGTTTTTGTGGTGTTGTAAAGCTGCAGGATTGCTGCTGGTGCTATTGATTGCAGATGAACATTTGACTGAACTTTAGGTGGAATTGAAGCTAAAATGGAGAATGGGTTTGTTGTCTTATAAAAAATTAGAAATTGGATTGTGTTTGATGGAAGTTGTTGCTGGTGATGGCAAGATGATAAACTGCTAAATGGATTTGCAGCTGGATCTGCAGATGATGGAGAAACAGTGTTGGAATTGTGTGGCAGTGGTGATGGAAGAGAATGGTGCAGTACAATGAGGCAGCGAAGAGTCCTTAGCTGAGTCATGATGAATGTGAATGTATGTCTGCAGGGTTCGGAGTGTTAAGATGGAAGCAAGTAGAGGCAACAATGGTATGAAACTGCTGGCGATGGCGAACTCGCAAGTGAACTTGAACTGCTGATGATGATTGCAGTGATGAGAAGATGCAGTTAACATGTGGGGATGGAACTGTGCCATCAGCTGTTGAGATTATATGAGTCTGAGCTACAAAATGGATCTGAGAGCTGCAGTTAAGGCTTGGATGGTGCTGGTCTGTGTTATTGTATCTGCAGGTGAAGGAAATGGGTTGTGATGCTGATTTTGTGTAGTCGCAGTTTGCAATGGCCAGAGTTGAAATGGATTTACAGGTTATGACACAGAAGCGGCTCAAGATTCTTTGAAATGTGAGCTAATGGGTTACGGTGGCTGTGCATTGAAGGAATTGGTTGTGTGGTTGTGACAGACATTGGTGGCACTAGGATCGTGATCGCAGGATAGTTGAGCACACGGTATTCTTTGTTAAATTTTGTGGCAGTCTTTGGTAAAGATGTGAAAGGTCATGGAGCTGTGAAATGATGCTGCAGGTGGTTGTTGTTGGTTGAATTGGTGGAGCTGTTAATGGTTGTGACATATCGCATAAGAGGCGATGTTGCAATGAATAAGCCTTGAATTGTTGGGATTCCAGTTACAGAGTTTTGTGGAATAGCAGATGATGATGGTGAAGCTTATTGTGTTGCAGCTGAAATGGGAGCAAATAGAGAAGATGCTATATGGTGTTGGTTCTATGCGTTGGTTTGGATTGATTGTTGAAGTTGTAGTTAGATTGGTTGCAGGCATGTATTGCACTGGCTATATTCTTGGAAAAGTATGCCTGAACAGACAGAAATATGGTTGAATCGGAGTCAGCTGAGTTGACTCATCGACCCAGTAGGTTTTACTCAGATGGACTTAGTTGACTGGGCTTTGCTAGTGGGCCGTGGAAGTCAGGGAACCGAGAGCAGAATTGAAGAACTATATAAGGGGATCTATCTTATCTCTTCTTCGATTTTTATTTTCTAGGGTTTAGAAACATGATAGGTTTTCTCTTCCTTCTTGTTATGAACTCCTATGACATGAGTACTTAATTTTATTATTGGTTATGGATTAGTTGGATTTTACAAAGCATGCTTCTTGTTCAATAAATTAGTTTTGTTTCAATTTTATCGATTATGATTCACTAGAAATATCGCCATGTATGATTGAATGTTTGTTTTGTCAAGTTGCAAATTGGTAGTACTCACATGCATATTTATTGCTATATTAGGGTTATTATACGCAAAAGTGATAATTCTTGATTGCAAGTAGCATAAATATGATTATAGTTTGTAGTGATATATTCTTATGATCATATGTGAACCATAACCTTTGTTAAATCGGATTAGTGCTTTTACACGTTCGATTGCTTTGATTGGTCTGATTTCATAGAACTTAATTCATCTAGGGAATTAAACTTGATTAGTGCTTTTACACGTTAGGTTGTTCTTTTAGATAGAATTCATATTCGCATCTTTTAATGTGTTTGTTGATGTTAAGAGGAAATTAGCGGGATATACTTGCGATCAAGGTATCCTAGGGCTTTTGATAAAAGTTGAGATTAAATATCAATTCTACTTATTGTTAAAAAGCATGTTTGTGAATGAAGATGAATCCTTAACCAATATCTCTTCTATTTGATTTGCTTGCTTATTTCTTTATTTTATTTTATTTTATTTTGCTTTATTAAAAATCAGAAAACCCCCCCATTGTTATTATAGGGAACCAAAACAACTTGACAACTTAGACCTCTCTGTGGGAACGATCCTTTCTTGCCCTTGCTATATTATATATTTTGAGTAGTGAGAAAGTGAGAAAGTGTAATTTATTTTTGACGCATACGACAACGATCAAATTTTGGCGTCGTTGCCGGGGAGGCAGCGGTTGTCTCATGTTTTTGTTTTGTCTTTATTTTTGTTTTTACATTTCTTATTTTCTGATTTTTAACCTTAGTTTGAGAATCTTATTTCAGGTACTTGTTTCTCATGGAAGGAGCATACTACATGGATGGATACGGTTTTCAACAACCTCAACAATATGACAACTACCAATTCCATGGGTATAATCAAAACCAATTCATTGGTTATGACCAATATTCCATGGAACCTTATGGTTTTCCTCAACAACCTTATGGCGGGTACGTGTGTGTTCAACCACAAGGATTGGAGGATTCTTATGCTCATGAACAACAAGTCTCTAACTTGTTAGACAACTTTTCCAACTTTGTACGACAAGAGTTTCAAAAAGATAAAGAGGATACAAACGAGCAACTCCAAGAACTTCGTGAAGGTATGACTATCTTACGAAGAAGCATTGATGATTACAAGGAAGAAAGGTATGAAGAAGAATTTTGTTTTCAAAGCAATAACTATTCTAATGTGCCTGTGGTTTGTAATGAATATTTGATTGATGTTAATGTTGAAAAAGGCCAACCTTTGGGGACTTGTGCTGATAATTGTGTAGCTTACTCAACTCTTGATCTTAATAATGATCATTTGTCTATTCAAAAGGATGAGTTTGAGACTAGCAACATTAAATTCAGAGACAACCCATCTTATGTTAACTATGAAAGTAACAATGATTGTGAAGATACATTGATTGAAGCAACTCATGGTGACATAACCAAAAGGTGTATTACGGGATCTTTTCAAGATGAAAACGAAGAGGAATATGTTGACACTTGTGTAGATTACTCAAGCATTGATCTTTATAATGATCAAGAGCCTATTCAAAGGCTGGATCTTGAGGATGATGCATTTGTGAGTCTTCTAAAAAAGTTCCTTATCGCGAAATTTGGAGCCACAAGAGAGTATGTGCCTTACAACAAAGAGGAGTGTGTTAAGAATGAAATCAATATGACCAATATTTGTGGAAGACCCAATTGAGCTTGCAAAGGATTGTGGCGAAGATGTTGATGTCGAAATTATAGTTGAGGCAGGAACAAATGAAGAATGCTTGCAAGGATTGATAGAGGACCATGATATACAAGAGGTAAGTAATACACTTGAATTTTCTAAGGATGAAGAGAATACCATAACACAAGAGTTGCAAGGTTTGTCTTTGCCTATTAATCCTTCTCTTTTACCTCATATTGGCTTGAATATATGTGCTTCAAGAATATTGTTAAATGACTTTATTTCTCGATATCCTCCATTAGAAACATTTGTTTCTCATACTATACAAGTTTGCAAAAAGAAACCATAGAAGTTCCTGAATTTTATGTTCTTTATACACTTCCAAGTGTAGACAAGAATAAGTGTGGGGGAAACTTCTATGGGGCGATAGCTTCAATTCTGTTTTCTTGTACTAATATTTATATGAAGCTAATATTTGCAAAACAGGTTACATGGAAGGATCCTCAACTTTTCAGATTGTTGGTATATGGGGAGTGAATTTTGCGAGGAGATAGTCGGGATGACGACTTTAAACCAAGCGCTAAATGGGAGGCAACCCATCATATGAGTATTTCTTGTCTTATTTTTACTTTCATGTCTTGTTTTTAGTTTTTTTTTCTTGTCTTGCATTTACTTTTTCTGATTTCTTGTCATATTATCATGTAGGATTTCCCACCTTGACTTACTTTGGATGACTCAATTTACATTGAGGACAATGTAAAGTTTAAGTGTGGGGGAGTGGTTAAGCATTTGCATTGTAAAAATTTTGAACTTTTTCATTTTTTTTTTAAATTAGTGAATAAAAAAAACTCCAACTTGTGGTTAGGTTAGAGTCACATAGTATACATGTCGCTAAGATTACATCGAGATTCTCATAAGAGTGACTGAACTTAGAGATGACAGAGAACATGATCGGGTTTCTTACTTGTATGAGAGTTAAAGTTGGATTTAACCATGCCAATGGCAAATAAGGTGCAGATTGAATTCGATATTAGAGTAATGGTCCCCTATAGTGGAGACTACCCATGTTACATCATGAGAGGCACCGACCTTCAATTCTTTGTACCTGTCTAAATTTGTGCTTTTAGAGTGTGTGTCACCGTACATAAACTCCGGGTAGAATGGTGAGCTACCCAACCTCCCACCAATAGAAGCACTATTTTGATCTCTTGAATGCTATTTTATCAATCATGATGGTGACATCGAATTGCTAACTTACATACCACTTGTAATCTAGTTCGTAGTTAGCACCATCCACTTTATCTCTCTCTACACCAACAGGTCCATAGAAACACCAACATCATCAACAAGATGAGCATCACAAATTCTAAGGAAAGTTGAAGACGTTCAAGGTTTACAAGCAACATCATAGAAATGAGCAGATTTCAGATTCAAGTAAAGCAACAAGACAAGGAGCAGAATTTTTACAAGTTGAAGACTTATATACAAAAGCGAAGATTATCAAGATGAGAGTTCGAGAAGTTTATGATATCGAGACGATACAAGTTGCGAAGAATCATACGGTAAAATACTCACACCATGGCCATTTGTACTTATTTTATTTTTATTTTCAGTTTGTATTTATTTCTCTTGTCTCATAAAAAAAAAAAAAGACAAGAAAAATGTGTTGTACCATATATTGGGTTTGTATAGTTTGTTTTTAGTTTTGTTCTTTCAATAAAGCCAATGGAATATCTATAATGAAGTTTCAAGCAACAAGGAATTAGAGGAAAAAATCACATTGTCAAGATTCTACGAAGTTCAAGAGTTATCATCACTAGTTGAAGACCGAAGACGAATATGAAGACAAGGATTGAATACCGAAGACGTTTCTATGGATGCTGTGAGAGTGGTGCTAACTGCACGCCGAACGGATAACGAGGTAAGTAAGCATATTCCCACCTTCATTAAGTGGTTGATTTCCTTTCTTAGAGATCGTCAGAAAAAAAAGGGTTTTCAAAATGAATAAAAGATGTGGGTTTTAAAAAAAAAATCGGAGGTTTTGCCTTCCTACCATTCAACGTGTCGCAGGATTCTCTCTTCACTCCTACCTGGACACATGTGTGACCCATAAAAAGCTATTTATTATTGAGAGAAACTTCATAAAACCCTTTCTTGTGAGGCAGAGTCGACACTTTCGATCACTCCGACCCCGAATTTCTTTCGATAAGGGATGGTTATTTCTCTCTCAACTTTGAAGGATGAGATTGTGTTCATTTATGTGTCTAACTTCTTATTACTAGTGTGCAGAATTTCTATGTCTTCTTAGCGCGTTGAATGCTATCATTTCGGAGAACTTGTAAGTTGGAAAAGTAGGTTTTGTGGGTATATCTCTAGTAAACCCTCACGAGACTATAACTCGTCCACTAGGGACACCTAGGGGTTCAAAGGCTTGTTATACGTGCTAAGTGTGACCGTAGCCTTGACGACATGGAGTCGTATGTATGTTTTATAATTGTTTTGTTTGATTTGCACGAGGACTAGCAAAGTCTAAGTGTGGGGGAATTTGATAGGTGTCTAAAACACCTAATTTTATATCTAGTATTTATGCTCTCTTTGCTATTTTTCGTGTGAATTATGTATCTTATGTTCGCTTTTGAGTTTCATAGGTGTTTTGGAGTCATTTACAGGAAAGACATGAATTAGATGCTCAATTAGTTACTTGGAGTCATTGGCAGTTGATGGATGTGGAGTTGGCTAGGTTGTGCAAGAAGGAGGTGGAGAATGAACTGTCAGTTCCTCAAAACTGACAGTTGATTTAAGAAAGGAATTAGGCTGTCAGTCCTTCGAAACCGACAAGCCAAATGATCTGAACAGCCCTTATCAAGTGCATCTGGATGGCTATATCCATTTTTATATTCCTACACAAGACCCGAAATTCAGAGAGATTTATTTCTCCCATTTTTAGTTTCTCTGTCTGTATGATGTCGGCTCCATTAGAGAGAGGAAGGTTTTAAATACAATTGAGGGGAGATCGAGAAGAAGCTGTTGCCGCTGAAAGAATCAGATTGAAGGTATGAGATGGTCAATTGAGAGCTATTGAGGTAGTTTCTGCTGAGTGATTTCGTCGGAAGAGAAGAACATGGAGAAACACAGAGTTAGGGTTTGATGTTGGTGTTGAATTCGGCAGGTGCAGAGTGGGTTTTGTCCATGAAGATCATTCGACATGAATAATCAAACCAAGGTGGTCTATGAGTTGAGTTTATGGCATCTGAGACTTGTTTAGACTCTGAGAAGAGCGGGGAAGAAATTGATGAGGGTTTGAGATTGAAATTGCAGGATTGTGGAACCATATTTGGAGATTAAGGGTGTTTGAGAGTTCGGATGTGTTTAGGATTAATTACAGGTGCAGTTGGAGATGAATACAAATGGGGTTTTATGGTGTTGTAAAGCTGCAGGATTGCTGCTGGTGCCATTGATTGCAGATGAACATTTGACTAAACTTCAGGTGAAATTGAAGCTGAAATGGAGAATGGGTTTGTTGTCTTATGAAAAATGAGAAATTGGATTGTGTTTGATGGAAGTTGCTGCTAGTGATGGCAAGATGATATACTGCTAAATGGAGTTGCAGTTGGATCTGCAGATGATGGAGAAACAGTGTTGGCACTGTGTGGCAGTGGTGATGGAAGAGAATGGTGCAGTACAATGAGGCAGCGAAGAGTCCTAGGTTGAGTCATGATGAATGTGAATGTATGTCTGCAGGGTTTGAAGTGTTAATATGGAAGCAAGCAGAGGCAACAATGGTATGAAACCGCTGGAGATGGCGAACTCGCAAGTGAACTTGAACTGCTGATGATGATTGCAGTGATGAGAAGATGCAGTTAACTGTGGGGATGGAACTGTGCCATCAGCTGTTGAGATTATATGAGTCTGAGCTACAAAATGGATCTGAGAGCTGCAGTTAAGGTTGGGATGGTGCTGGTCTGTGTTATTGTATCTGTAGGTGAAGGAAATGGGTTGTGATGCTGATTTTGTGTAGTCGCAATTTACAATGGCTAGAGTTGAAATGGATTTACAGGTTTTGACACAGAAGCGACTCAAGATTGCAGAAATGTAAGCTAATGGGTTCTGGTGGCCTGTGCAGCTGAAGGAATTGGTTAAATATGATTATAGTTTGTAGTGATATATTCTTATGATTATAAATATGATTATAGTTTGTAGTGATATATTCTTATGATCATATGTGAACCATAACCTTTGTTAAATCGGATTAATGCTTTTACACGTTTGATTGCTTTGATTGGCCTGATTTCATAGAACTTAATGCATCTAGGGAATTAAACTTGATTAGTGTTTTATACGTTAGGTTGTTCTCTTAGATAGAATTCATATTCGCATCTTTTAATGTGTTTGTTGATGTTAAGAGGAAATTAGCGGGATATACTCGCGATCAAGGTATCCTAGGGCTTTTGATAAAAGTTGAGATTAAATATCAATTCTACTTATTGTTAAAAAGCATGTTTGTGAATGAAGATGAATCCTTAACCAATATCTCTTCTATTTGATTTGCTTTCTTATTTCTTTACTTGCTTTTATTTTATTTTGCTTTATTAAAAATCAGAAAACCCCCAATTGTTATTATAGGAAACCGAAACAACTTGACAACTTAGGCCTCTCTGTGGGAACGATCCTTTCTTGCCCTTGGTATATTATATATTTTAAGTAGTGAGAAAGTGTAATTTATTTTTGACGCATACGACAACGATCACAAATTTTGAGCTCTTTTAGTCCTTTTGTCTCATTTGTATCCCCTGGAACACCGGCCGGTTGGTGCCTTGCCCACCCATTTCTCAAACCCTGGTGGTAAACAAAAGAACACGAAATTGGGGGATAAAAAAACTAATTGGGGGATATGAATTACTTCTCCCAACCAATAGTGTCTGTTAAGGGGTGGTTTTGGGGTGCAAAATTACTAAAATATCCTCCCTCCAAAATAAAAATCAAAAAACTTAAAATCCAAAAACAAAATCATATCCCCATTTCCATCTCCACTTCTAATTAATCTCTTTCAGGGTTAGAGCTTTGAAACCCAAATATTCCTCATTCCCTTTCAAATTCTAAACTCTCCCCACTCTCTTTCAAATTCTCTTCTCCTTCTCTGCCGGCTCGTCACTTTGCAAACGAATTTTTTTTTTTAATTCGGAAGTGATGAAGATCATGCTGCAAGTGATGAAGACCATGCCGGAATTGATGAAGACCATGCCGGAAACCGGTGCCGGCATGCTTGGTAGCTAACATTCAATGCCGTAACTAAGTCAATGCCGAACTAAGTAACGGCATGCTCGATAGAAATCTATCAATGCCGGTAGTCAAGTGAAGAAAAAAAATCAACTTTCTGGATACTTTACATCATGTGCCGGCATAAAAATTAAAGCAACATACTATGCCGGAAACCGGTGCCGGCATGCTCGAGAATTAACTAATTATGCCGGAAGTGGACTGATTAAAACCAGAAAAAATTCAAAACGGAATATTTTTTTACATCGTCGGAAGTGATGAAGACCATGCCGGAATTGGTGAAGAACCATGCCGGAAAATGGTGTCGGCATGGTTCTTCACTAACATTCAATGTCGTAACTAAGTGCCGGCATGCTCGATAGAAATCTATCAATGCCGGTAGTAAAGTGAAAAAAAATTGAAGTTTCCTGGATACTTTTCATCATGTTCCGGCATAGAAATTTAAGCAAAAACCATGCCGGAAGTAGTTCCGGCATGCTCGAAAATCAGATAACTGTGCCGGAAGTAGACTGATTAAAACCAGAAAAAATAGGTTTTTAAGATCAAAAACTGAAAAATTTTGTCCCCCCCGAACCCCCCGGATAGTGGCAAACAATTTATGAAAATTTCCAACAAATGCCGGCATGGTTTTTTGGTTGAATACCATGCTGTCACCAAGCTTTTTCAGCTGCAACAATGGTGAATTCAAATAAAAAAAATCAAATTTTCAACCTCTTAGCAGCAATTCTCTCTTCACAATCATCCTCCACTTTCACCAAAAAAAGTTCCCTCTCAATTCTTTTTTCCATCTTTCTACTCTCACCTCATTCACCCAAATACAAATACACACTAATCATTTAACAAATACTTAAGATTTTTACTAATTATGATTAACCACTAAACCTGATTAGTGAGGGGTAGATTAGGATTTAAAAAAATACTTAGATAAGGGGTGACCCCGAATTGATATCTGGATCCAGTTTTTGTCCTTTTCTTATATCCCCCAATTCCTTTTTTTATCCCCCAATTTCGCCTTCAAATAAAACCTGGCGAGATTGGGGTATACCCAGATTAATTGGAGTATACTTCCCATCCAAAGTAGTGTACTAAGGGGTGTCTAAAAGGTGTTAAAAGACCAAATTGCCCATATTATTAATACAATAAAATAACCATGCCGACTAAAACATTTTCAAAATCTTTCTTCAAAACTCTAACTATACATGATGAAATCAAAAAAAAAAAAAAATCAAAAGTCGGCAGGGTATTTTTTTTGTCGACCTTGCCGACTAAAATATAGTCGGCAGGGTATAAGGTTGAATACCGTGACGACTTTTCATCTCTGAAATTAGCAGTTACAGGGTCGCCACGGTATCAATCCCTATACCTTGCCAACTATATTTTAGTTGGCATGTTATGAAATTAATACCATGCCGACTATAGTTTAGTCGACAGGTTATGAAATTAATACATTGCCGACTAATCATGCATTTCTAAACACCTTTCTCTGTGTGTCAAAAATCCTATAGTTAACAGGGTAGTTTTTTGTCGACCTTGCCGACTTTTCATACTTTCATAATTGAAAATGTTGATTCCTTCTATAATTTTTAGTATAAAATCACTTAGCAGCTTTGCAATCCTGTTTGGCTAGTGTGGTTTCATTTCCGTTACAAAAAAAAATCTCAAAAGAAAAAATCCTCAACTATAACACATAATTCATGAGTTCAATCCAAATAATACCAAATTTGAGAATTTTAATTCAACTAATTAACTAACCTAAACACATTATTAGTGTTAATTAATCAAGCCTGTGTTAGCCATTTTGAAAATAAATGGTTAAGAGGTGTTATATTTTACTTCATAATGACCCGAATTTTGTCTTATTAGGTATACCCAATTAATCCGGGTATACCCAATCTCGCGAGAAACAAAAGGGCTATGTTAGTCAATTTGGTTTATATATATATATTTTATGGTATTAACTTTTTTTTTTTTTAGTATATAGAAACAATAATTGAGAATCGTATATTCCAATTTAGAAGAGACGAAAGAAATAAATCCAACAGATTCCAATAAAATAGAGTTTTAGAAAAAGAAAAATTACTTTAAAATTGTTTATTAATCTTATTTAGTATAATATTTTTAAATAGGAATAACAAAGTGTCACGTTTGTTGTTTGATGAGCAGACAAAGACAAAAACAAAAAAAGCCCCCAATAATCCTATCGGGAGATCCAATCTTCGTGGCCTTATCTTTTTGGCTGGATTAAAGGTTGTTCTGCTTGCCTTGTTCGAGTGTGATAGAGGCTGCTCTTTCTACTCCCTCCGTTACTTTTTAATAGGCTGGTTTCTATAAATAAATGTTACAAAAAAATAGGCTGGTTTCCTAATTGGGAAAGTCAAATGTTACTTTAGTTTTTAGGGACCACTTTTCTCTTAACTTATTTTGATGACAAGTGTCATGGGGACCATTTCAATTCACTTCTTTTATTGACAAGTGTCATGAGGACCACTTTCAATGATTAGTTTTCTAAATTTCCTTAATTTTGTCAAAAAACCAAACCAGCCTATTAAAAAGTAACGGAGGAAGTAATTTTGTTTGTATTCACAAGTGATATTTCTTTATTTATTAGAAAATTTGTTTTGTTTAGAAAAAAACCTAAATCTAAAACAAAATAGTAAGTGGATAATTATTCATGATTTTGAAATAAATTTTTTTATTTTTTTAATTTTGCTTTTACTGCAAATTTTCAAAATTTTTGAATAAATGTAAACCGTAACAAAAAAATCTTAACAAATCAATAATTTGGCGATTCAAGTGTATTGTATATCAATGTAGTCAAAATGTGATTCATGCTGTTATTAGTTCTTTCATGCTTCGGAGAAAAATGTATTCCTTTTCGCAGGGACGGAGCCAGAACTTTAATTTAGGGGGACAAATGAAAGTCATGATCTAAAACTGGCAGCCAAAAAATTTTCACCTCTTCTTGACTGTATTTTTGGGTTGCTAACCCTTTGAAATACTTGTTAAATTATAATATATGAATTTGTGAATAATAAACATGCTAGGAAGGGTGTGATTGACTGTTTTAAGGGTAACTAACCATTTTGAATCAATTTACTATCTTCGGATTAGCATATTGCCTATCATATTCTTAAAATTTGCTTGTAATATGGAGTTTTCACACAAGAAAACTATTAGTAATTAAGGGAAGAGTAACAAATTTTAGTTTCCCTTACCAATTTTCCAATAATCTCCTATAAACCTGCCCCCCTATGTACTAAAATTTCCAAATTACCGAACCTATGTAGGTAATATAGCAAAATCCATGGGGACAACTGTCCCCACTAGACTGTTAGTAGCTCCGTCCCTGCCTTTTCGGTTTCCGCTCCTTAAAAAAATATATATATCTTTGAGAAAATAAATTTAGTAATTGCTAAGATGTAATTAGCATAATTACGAGATATTCATTTTATAATTTGTGTTACATATTATTCTTATCGAACAAATTATTTGAGGTGAAAATGAAGGATAAAAAAATCAAAACTTTTTTTTTTTGTATCTACTATAAGATATCTTTGTAGTTTATGTAATTCTGCCACTTGATTAGCTAGTTAACAGCTAGTTGACAGACGATCCTATATGGCATGCACGTGTTGGAAAGAGTGAATTTTTCCATATCGTCCACGTATTCAAAAAATCAATAAATTACAAGTTAGGTAATTGTCATATCCCCAATTATTCTCAAAAGAAAAACTAGGGTTTTATGGGCCTAGATTATTTCGATATTCAGGGTAACACTTAGGTGCAAAATCTGATAATGGTCTATTCTGAATGTGTGAGTATCTGATAATCAAGAGGGAGTTCATTATGGATTGTTTGTAATTGAGTTATCGTACAACTTTAAAGGGCGTGGAGAAATAATTTTGCTACAATCATAATTTAAAGTTTGTTGAAGATAAAAAATCATATTTACAATCAGAAAATTGTATATGTAATTATTTTTGTTTGATAGGCGTGATGTCTGGCGTTGAAAATTATTATTATAAACCCACATCATCAACAAAGGATATAAAACTCAGTTTGTAATAATTAGGTTTGTGAAAATTATCTCAGTTTGTGATAATCAATTCAAAAGCTCAGCAAAAATCAGGCTCTCAATGTCAATCAAGTTCCCTGGTACTAGTGGAGTTTTATCTACTCTTTATGATATGCATATTATTGGAACGCGTAATTGGGGGATATGAAATCTAATTGGGGGATATGAATTACTTCCCCCAACCAAAGGTGGCTGCTAAGGGGTGACTTTTGGGGGCGAAAATACTAAAACACCCTTAGATTAATTAAAAACATTATGAAAAGACTGTTATGCCCTTTCCCCTAAAACATAAAATCAAATAACCAAATTCATATATCCCCCAATTAGTATTTGATGATCAAAAAAAAAAAATTCATCTTCTTCCTCATCGTTCATGCCTCGAAGAACCAAATCGAAAGCAAAACCGAGAACCAAATTGATTGCTCAACAAACACATGAACAAAGAATCGAGAACATTGCTCAACAACTAGAAGAGGATGGATCAGCGAGCTCGGATGATCAACCACTCATGATCATGGCTTCTCCGAGAAGGTAAGTGATTTTTGAACTCATTTATGATTGTTTTAATCGATTTGTAGCCATGGGTTTAGGTTGGAATCGCCAACAATAACAAAGCTGTCGAGTTCTGAGAGAGTACCCAAGCATAGGATCTAGGTTTGAATACCATGCCGGTTTAGGTACCGGCATAGCATTTGGGATGAATACCACGCCGGTTTCAATTTCGATAGTGAATTTGCGATGCCGGCATACAAATTGGGTTGAAGACTATTAGGTAGTCAACTAAAAACACACGGGAACAATTTTTGTACCGGCATTGTATCTAGGTTTCGTGTATGCTTAGGTACTTGAAAAACCGGCATGCATTAGTTCAATTCAAAAATGCCGGTAGTACACTTAAAACATACGGGAACATCATTGAAATTGTGCTCAATCCGGCACACTATTTAGGTTCCATAGGATGCGGTACTACAATCGAGGCATGCTCGATATTTAAAGTTTTATGCCGGAACATGTTACGGCATTGGTTTGTTTAAGAGTTTCCATGCGGTTCCTAAAGCGCCATGACTTTTCTTATGTTTGTTTTGTTTGCTTATGTTATAGGTCAAAAGCCGAAGAAGCGAAGAAAAATAAAGGTCCTATTCTCACTAAGAGAAGGAGGAAGGATGGTCTTGATACTCCTCAGTCCCTGCCTCCACGGGGAAAGACGCAGGTCGCAAGAAGCGTTTGGGGTTTCAAACAAGAGGGTCAATTTGGGAGAGTGGTGGTGAACGTAGTGCACTTGCAATCCTTGAAGGTCTTGGAGGCAGTTGAGGACGATGAGCATGATGAAGGGGAGTGAGGAGGAAGATGATGAGGTTCATCCAAATCAATTAGCAAGCCAAAGCGAAGTTGGTGGGACGAGTCAATAACCAACACAAGGCAAGGGCAAGGCGCAACCCAAAGTTAAAATGTTCGGTACACATACCGACATATACGGAATGCTCAAAACACTGCCGGTACCGCGTCCGACATATAAATTTCTATCTTAGGAACAATCGGTTTACATTATTTGGTTCTGTATAGAAGCCGACATGTCTGCGGCATGGTGGTGTTTGCTAACTTCCATGCCGGTATTCCAAATTTCCAAATACTCATAAATATGTGACAGAAAACCGGCATCCTCGACATATAAGTTTCCATGCCGGTATCATATCCGGCATCCTCGACATTTAGGTTTCCATGCCGGTATCATATCCAAGCATCCTCGACATTTAAGTTTCCATCCGGTACCATAACTTTGAAGATTACGGCAATAACACCATACCAAGTTTCACACAATTTAAGTTTCCATCCTCAACATTTAAGTTTCCACACAATTCATTCGAGAATAAATGGTTAAATTGGAAGATAAAGCGGCATTTGCGATAAAAAGCACCTAATCTTGCTCACAGCACTCGGAGACCGAGCTCCATTTATCACAAAGCAAAGTTGCGCATTAATTATGGGTCAACTCACGACGAGAATGATTGAATGAAACATAGAATGTCTCTTTGATTTATTAAGCACGTGAACTACATTTGGGGCTAAGAAGTAAAGTGGGAAACGTGGCTTATTCGGTTGTATCTTCCACCACATCTCATTTCCTTCGAAACAAGAAGAAGAAATTTGCATTTCTCAAGCAAGCAGCTGCCATTCTTGCATCTCATAGAATGAGGGGTTTGCGGACATGAATCCTCTGGGTACTTGGAGCGGGTGATGCGAATCGTGACGGCTTGGGTTTGATGTGGTGCTGGTGGAATGAACCTGCCGGTATCAAAGCTTATCTACTACAAGCTTTGAGTCATAGAGTTTGTAATGGAGTCTCGATCGTTCGAAATGTTGATTCTTTTGCACAGCAACAATGGAAATGGATTTGTGGTTTAAAGATAAGGTCCAAGGGCAGCTGTTCGTGAGAATTGGAGCGAAGATGGAAAATGATTGTCTTTGGTGTTGGTTGGATAGGCAACAACAACGAGATACAAACGACGGTATATTGCGGGTGTGCGAGACCGAGATGCTTAGACGAATGGTGATTGGAAGCAACATCGATCATGGACTCCAAAGGGTTGGCTTAGATCGATTGCGAGCGAGTGATGATGGTAATGGTGATTATTTGAATTCCTATACAAAGACAACGAGAATGGGGCGCAAGCAGCTATTTGTCTCTAGGTGAAGATGCTACGTGCGGTTGGTTGGACGGACCACATATGTGTTTCGGCTTATCCGAATTTGTTGTGAAGATGAAGACGGACCGATTAACAAAGCGGCATCGATGGGCGGTTGGTTGGAGAATAAGAAGGTGCTAACGGAGGTTGCATGGAGAGCTTGGACGTAATTGAGTTATGATTTTGTTGATGATCTTTGCGAGAGATGAGACCATGATGCGAGATTGGGATTTCAAGGTTAGAAGATAATTGGTTGTTATTGTATGGGGTTCGTATGCGAAGTGTGAGAAGTCAAGGAACGGCAGATATTGAAGAGGAATTGCACAACAACGATGAAGAGAAATGATCCGGCATAGTAGAGATCAGTTTTAGAAATATCGGTACACATACAAGCATATACGGAATGCTCAAAACACCGCCGAGGTGCCTCGTCTCGGCATAGAAATTTCTATCTGGAACAATCGATTTACATTATTTGGTTTCGTATAGAAGCCGACATGTACCGGCATGGTGGTGTTTGCTAACGTCCATGCGGTATTCCAAATTTCCAAATACTCTTAAATATGTGATGAACAGGCATGCAATCTTGGTTTGAATACCACTTAGAGTATGTTCTTGAATCTTTTGGGGATATTTAGTACCGGCATACAAATATCTATGAATACAATGCCGGTTAAATGATACCGGCGTAGTATTCATACCACGAGCATGCGGTACTAAGGTTTTTTCAGACGAGAAATGGCGGTTTCAAAAAAAAAAAAATCCAATTTTCGACCTCTTGGAAGCATTACTGTGTGTTGGGGTTGCTTGTATCTTGAACATGTTTACTTTCTTGAGTTGGTTCTTCACAAAACATTTCATGGTCAAGAAAATAATGATTCAAAGGTGTTGGTTCATCATACAACAATTGTGAGTTGTTATCATTAATCGAAGATTGAAGATATGATTGTTGTTGTAATTGAGCTAAAGATTAATTTGCAAGTCTCTCATCACAATCATCTTCCATTTTCAAAAAAAAAAATTCTACTCAAAATTTTTTTCCCTTTAAACTAAAACACACAAATTCAAATAAACATAAACACACATTATATCCCCCAAATCATTAATATTTTACTAATCATCATTAGTAACTAATCCTGATTAGTGAGGGTTAAATTAGGAATTAAAATTTTATTTAGATAAGGGGTAACCCAGCTAGGATATTTGGATCCCTATTTTGTCATTTAGTCATATCCCCCAATTAGATTATATATCCCCCAATTGCGCGTTCTATTATTGTTCATTTAATTTTTTCTCATTAAAACCATCATTGGTTGAGTTTAGAGGAAAAAATGAATCAAAATAGATGGTCAGAGTCTAAAGGAAAAAGTTAATCAAAACTTCCATTAAGAAATATTATATCCCATCCATGGTGGAATTTCAGGGGAAAACTCCAATGATAGTTTCTCTGATTCCCCGTTGTTTTGTTGGTGTTGAAGAAGTGGAAAACTCAATATCCGACGTGTAACTGCCATATCGAATCAGCTGTTAAAACACTGGTTATATAGCATTTTCTCTAGTTGATGGCTCTTTCGATTCGCGATTTACTTGTAACCGATATCTTCGTTTGTATTAGGATTACAATTATTTTGTCTTTGATGTTTTCATTATTGTTATATAAATGATCATGTAATTAGCATTTTGATTTGAATAAATAAAAATATGTTGATGGACTAAAAAATATGAACGCTTAATTGGGGTATACCGAAAATAATTGGGGGATATTTTACGGTTCATGCCGGTATACCCCAATTGCCCGCATGAACAATAAAAAAACCCCAATTATTTTTGGTATATCCCAATTAATCCTTCTAAAAATGAAAAACTTTTAATTTTTTAAGCAATGAACGTAATTAGTACAAACATCTTTCTTTATAGACGAAGAAACTATACCACATATTTACAAGCTAAACATCTAAAGTGATACACTTATGTTAGAAACCTATTATAGGGGGCTCCAAGAAAAGAGTTTTGAGGGCTCATAAGGATTCAAATATCCTACAATGAAGATAAGGGGACCTAATTCATAAGAAAAATACAAAATACCCTTAACCTATTAAATATTGAAAACCTAAAACTAATTTGTTTTCGTTCCTCTCATTTAATTCTTCCATTTTCTTCTTCCCATCACCTCCATCGCTTATTTCTTCGATTAATCGTCAATTCTCAAAATAATTCATTATCGATTAACACCATTTAATCCACCCGCAATGACTTCAATAAGGTAAAAATCAAAAACTCATCTTATTTAATTGGTTTCAATGCATGGATAAGCGGAATCGATCGAATTGGGTTTTTGAAAAAACAGTTTCAGAACTGTCTACGCAATACTTGCTCAGTTTCAGAACTGTTTTTGCAAAATAAGCGATCGTTATCTTCATCACGACGGAGAAGAAGAAGAGAGAAAGAAAAATAATAGTTTTTTTTTTTTTATGATCATCATCTTCGTCATGATTTATGAATGAAAAGAGAATGGGAAGATAATATATTTAGTTTTTTTATGTTATTCTTCGGAAACAAGAATAAAATCATGCCAAACCTTTCTAAGATATCAAAAGTCTATATGCATTCCATGTTGCTACTTAGAGATATTGGTAAATTGGTTAACCACCCAAAACGGAAAGAAATACTAGAAAATTATAAAAAACTGTTCCACAAAGAGATCACGGATCACACACTTGGTCCATTGTCAAACTGGCCAGAGAGATTCATACTCAAAAGCTAAAAGTAAAGGGGGTTTAAAATTGTTGGTTGAGGATTGAAGGTGTAAGAGACAAAATTAGAAGGGCGTTTTGAAACTTGTTTTTAAAATTAATTAAGCAAATCTCCTTAAATTCATATACATAAATTCAAATCTGTCAGCTGCCACAGCAGCATTAAGAGACAAAGTCAAAAAAAGGTTGTCCACCCAATACACATGATGGCAGATGGCCGTTCTAGATCGATCAAACTCACTTTTTGCTTAACAGTAATCAACCTGATAAGTATACTTAATCATTTTAAATTCTGAAATAATTACTTACCTAACAAAAGGTAAAACTCAGTGCATATTGGTTATCTGATGGGGTTTCATTTTAAGATATAGAGTTTGGCAGGCAGGTACTGTTACCTTAAGATCGATTATGACGGTGTTTGCATGTGATGCATATTGTTTTTAGACTAGTTAATCATGTTGTATTACGCCTAATTAAGTAAGGATTGCCAGTTTGTTACTGTATTTATTGATCAGCTTAGAAACAACACAAAAAAATTCCAGTATGTAAGCTATTTTTTTCGACAAGTTTAGAGGTGTAAATTTTCTCTAGTTTCATGATCACAAGCAAATTACTAATTAAGACGATGTTGATAGACCAACTAATAACGTACTATAGCATATTAATGATTCTTGTTTTAGGGTTTAGCTTTAAACCCCTATACTAGAAATTAAACTAAGAGCACCATCAATGTGTCTAAATCTCGCATCATCATCACTACCCCATTTAGTACATAAAACATAATGATCAAGTCATATAAGGGTAATATCAACCGAATAACTTATAGTATAAAATCTTGATAATTAGGTGATCAGATTAGACAACATTGGACTTCCCTGATTCCAATATTAGGTTGAGATTCCAATTCTCCAAGGGTCACATGCTTCATTCAAAAATGCTAGATTCTTTGAGTATTCGTGTACAACATTGGAAATATAGACATGAATTATGGTACATGATGGTCATATGATATTGACTTGAGTACGACCTATAAACCACTGAAATTATTGCATTAAGTCTTTTAATTTTCTTTGGTTGATTAATTACATTAGTATTAAATTGTACAAAATTGCTTAATTGTGCAAACTATTTGTAACAAGGCGCAAGCCGCAATACAATCAAGGCAGCAGCCTCTACTAACTTTCACCATTCTCTCCCCTTCCCACCAGCCATCATCCTTGACATGATTACTTTGTCATGTCCTTCCAAATTAGGTCTAAGAGTGGTTCAATTAGAGACAATCCAAGTCTAATGCTAAACACCTAGTACTAAATTTTGATTTCTTCAAAGTCAATGCAAAATTAAAAAAATGATCACCACTTGTTTTGCGTGGCTAAATAAATATATGATCTCCACACGTCAGGATGCATGGGAGATGATTTAGACTTTGGCAGCATCACAACCATGAAGAAATGAAGATGCATAGAGTAGAATCTAAAACACAATGGGGGTCCCTGTAACATTCATGTTATTCACATGTACCATTGTTATATACAAGTAGTACGTTGTGATAAGTACTACTGGGACGAAGAACACTACTCGTCTATGAATAGACCAGGAAACTTCGTTGTCTGTCTCCTTCTCATATTTAAGTCTGCACTTATTATTGTTTGTTTCTTACAAGAGTACAGCACTTATTGTCTACTAAGATGGTACTACCAAAGATTGGCCCCTGGGATATCCATGAAAACGCCAAATTGAATCTTTGTTCTGGAGAATGAAGTTAATTTTGATGAGTTAATAGATGTTTGGCTTGATATGTTGTACGTCTGTGTAAATTTAGAAAATTTACTCTTACGTGGCATTTTCAAATTTACTCTTACATGGCTGGTTATTTGGTGCTTTGAGTTACCTACGCACTTGATTAACTAAGAAAGATCCTGATCTGTTTGCACATACAGGATCCGCCTCTGCTCCAAACATACCGGATATTTTTTCGGGCCAAGTTTTGGAGGCCACTTGGCTAATAATGTATACCAGATTTTTAAAGTAAAAACTCTTTTTGGTCAAAAAAAAGACTTTATTCCAGTTCCATGGTGGATTGTGTTGTGTGCATTATTTGTTGGCATGGTTATCTGACTCTGTTGAACTTTTTCAAGATTGCAGCTGGCGGCCTTTGAGTTGGTTGATTTTTTATTCTGGTTTGGTAGATTATTATGCTCTTTCCAACATGTGTTAGACTTTGGTCCTTGGAACATGAAAACACTAGGAAACTTTCCTTTTCTGTCGTCCGTGTCAATTTCCAAAATTTTATCTAGGTTTGCTTCCTGGTAACGTACATTTTTCTGGATTTTCTTGTTGCAAATGGATATGATATGATCTTCATATCTTATCACGAGTTCGGATTCAGAATCTTCAGGTACTGTCTGTGGGAACACCTTTTTTTTTCTTGGTCTTTAGACTTTAGTTGCCTGAATGATATGGGCTCCTATAGTACGTTTGTAGGACTGAAAAGACCATGGGCCTTACAATGTCTGTGTGTTGACTCTAGTAGTTAGATTCAAGAACGACAGGAAAAGATTTTCAATGTTTTACGGGCATCTTTTTCTCGAAACAACTGATCCCAGCATGGTCAAAAGCAATGAGTAAAGTGGAGGTGATTCATGAACTGTATATTCACCAGATACTGAAAAACAAACTTGTAGACACCCAAACATCCATATGCCTTGGTGTTGCAATCAAGAACATTTAGAACACCATTGGGAAAGTCGTCATGCAATGATAGGAACTAACAAACTTACAGAAAGCATTAAAAAATGAACACTAAACTACTGCAAAAACCTATTTCTATTGTCCTTTTATCATCCAAATAATTGCTACAGACATTAAAAAAAAAAAGTATATTAATTACTTATAGCATCACCGAATACTCCACAATAGCAGCAGGCGATGCAAAAAAGTGCATCAAAGACTTATGGGGTAATAACCATGGAACAGAAAGTGTAATAACCATCAATTATTATAAATAGATTTACAAAATAAACATGAAAATGTAAGACACTATCAAACCCTTACATTCTGCCAAATATGTAATTTTGGTATGACGTTGTCCTGCAAAAGAAAAATTAGATTGAACCAACTCTTTTGAACGGAAAGAAAAGAAGAAGACTCCCGGTACATCTAGATATCAATTTTTTGAAGGAATTGTTATTTTTAGTGTCAAAACAATACGTGCACAATTAGTACGGTTAGATAATTAGTTGGTTTCCAATTTTTAAAATAATTTTGATTAGTGATTAATGCATCTTTAGTGATTAGTTTTCTTTCTTTTAAGACTTTCATTTAGTTATTAATTTCCTCTTTGGCTTTTTGACTAATGCAATAATAGATCCATTGTTGGTAAAATTTTATCGTCCCTAGAATCATTAGAATCAAGTATCTCTTTTAAAAAAAGTCAGCATTAGTATTATTAACATTCATAGAACCGAATACAACAACCCAAGAAAATTTTTTCAAGATACAAGGAGAGTACCTACTAAGAAAGACTGGCAAATTCTTTGCAATGACAGTTACGCACCACCTGAATGAAAATAGTTTGCAGGGATTTGTTGCAGAAGAAGATTATTTAGAGCAATTTAACCCTACAAAAAGTTTATTTAATTTGGTTTTAGTCTGTTTAACGCTGAGATTACTTTACAACACCTAACGGATGTTAATAAAGTACAGTTAAGTTTTTGGTGAGAAATTTTCCAACATATCTTATGTTTAATCTAATTTAATTTCACTTTTGCTTATATGACTTAGTGTTTTAAAATATTTCTATGATTTTAGGCATCCCGAAATCTTTTAGGGCATACTAAGTAAAGACAAAAAAAAGAGTGTAAATAGCAAAATTTTTCAAATATTTTTGGTAATGGCAAATCGCCCTTTTAGGATTAGTGTTAATACTAATGATTAGTTAAAATAATTACGATTAGTGATTAATGATTAGTGATTAGTTTTAAGATTATTTAGTTATTAATTTGTGTAGATAAAAATTTTGAGTAAGAAAAAAAAAAAAAGTTAGGTTTTTGAAGGAGAAGTGGAAAGTGAGAAAAAAATTTGTGTAGATTATTTAGTTACCCTTGAATTGGATGAAGCAGTCGGGAAGTTTGTGTTTTTCACTAAGGTTCGGCGATCTGGATGAACAGTTGGCTAAGCCGAAAGAGTTGATTAAGATCCGAACCTACCTTGTAGACCGGAGTTCGGCTTGGTTAGAATTGTCCTAACAAGTTGAACCCTACATGAATCGCTCTGGAAGAAAAAATGTTTTGGGTTGGCTTATATTTATAAATTCGTAAGCGCCGAACTGTTGGAAACACATTGTTCGGCTATTTGAATAAGTAGAATATAAGCCGAACTTCGATCATGTACATTCTGGGGTTAATAATTTTGTATTGGTTGGCACATATTGTGAATATCGTAATAGCCGAACCTCGTAAATGTGATAGTTCGGCACATATTATGATTATCGAATACGCCGAACCCCTATGCATCTCTTTTTGACTAGGTTGGCTTGAAATTTGATGAAATTTCAAGCCGAACTATTCATATGCACTTACGGGGAAGCTTTTTGAAGAACAGTTCGGCTAAAAACGCAACTCAATTTTGAGACGAAGACAACACCGTAACCGTCATTTAATCGATGAAAACAGCAAATAGGAGATTGGGTTTGTAAATCTTACTTTCTTATCCTCGTTTCAGGAGTTGGAGATGCGATTGGTTCAATTCCGGTTCAATTGGTGGTTGATTTTCGGTTTTCTACACCTTCATCTTCAATTGGTTCTTCTTCTTCAATTGATGGATTAGAAGACGATTTGGTTTGCCTAGTCCCTGCTTTTCTTTGTACGAGTCATTATGTAGTTCAGTTTAATCGACAATCAAATTTTTACGAATCGACAATTAATCACGGTGATGAATTTTTTTTTTTTTCGGGGAGGGGAAGAGTTCGGCTAGAGGAGGAAGAAGAAGAGATGTTAAGGGAAGATGATTTTGATTTTTTAGAAAACTGATTTTAGATTTTTGTATTAAGGGTATATAGGTAATTGAGCTACCCATAGGTTACCCCTTATAAGGTCACCCAAGATGGGACTATCATTTTGTATGCCCGGAAAGTTTCATGTATGCCTAATATCATAGTTCTAAATCAATGGGTATAGGAAGAAGCTGAAGGCCTCAGTAGACTTTAGTGATAACACTATCTTGCATTTGGCTGCGAAGTTGGAATCTCGTTCCAAACTCAGTTTATCCTTTGTCTTCATGGCTTAATTGGGGGCCATGGAAAATAATCAGGGGCCTCAACCAATTTATACCCACCCCATAAAAGATAGAGGGTTCCCAAAATGTTGGTGAAAATACCAATTTAGCCTTCTCTAATAACTATCCTAAAAATCTCATTAACCAGTAACCTAGGCCCCCAATCTTCATTTCAATAAAAAATTCTTCTCCTCCGCTCCCTCCCTCCCACTGTCTCCCATTCCATTAACGACTTCTAAGAAGAAAAAAAATCTCACCGATTCATCGCCGTAAGTGAACTAAAACCCCCTAATCTAAGTTGGGTTTGTGTTTTAATTTGATTTGTTGATTGAAAAATTAGGTTTTCAACTACAAAATTGCAGTTACAGTTCCAGGGTCGTTAACCACGGTTTTTTATTGCTTAACGATTTTTGATATGCATGTTGAATTGATGAAAAATCGTTAACCATTAGGGTGTAGTAGATAACGACCCTAAACCTGGTTTTCTGCCCTAGAATAGTGTCGTCCAGGAATTTCTAAATCGTTAACGATTCTTCTCGATTCTTTGTTTGACGACCCCTTTATGAAACTAACGACTCTATATGATACAAAATTTGTTCCCTATTCAAAAAATAGGAAGGGTCGTCATGTCAAATGGTTGTAGTCGTTAACTATGTTGAAGGGTCGTCCAGTCAAATTTTTGAAGTCGTTACGATGTTGAAGGGTCGTTTGGTTTTATAAATTTTGCCCGACGACCCTTGATCTATGAAATGACGCCTATACTATGAAATTTATAAAATTTTGAAGTCGTTTCAGTGATAAAGTCGTTACTATTTATACATGTGGGGAATGACGACTCTCATTAATCTATGAAATGGCTCGCTAGGGTCGTCAGTATATAGGAATGCCAAATTAACGACCCTAAGAGTAACATCTTCAGAGAGTAAAAAGTTTTAGAGTCGTTGGGTTCTAAACATATTAAGTTAACGACTCTATGTGACCTAACTAGTCGGAGTCGTCAATTATATCACACTTGGTTGACGATTTTTCATAACCCGCAAAAGTTGCAGGTTTGAGTAAATCAAAGGTTGTGTCAAGTAATTGACAACTCCTTAGAGTCGTTCGTTTATTACCCTCTAGACTTAACGACCCTCACTCTGAGTAGTTGCATAGTGTACATGAATCGACCACTTGGAGCATTAGTCATACAATTTGAAGAGTATAGGAAGTTTACCTGATTGTTTTGAGCTTCGGGTTCTTCATTTTGAGGATTGGTTCCTTCATTTTGAGCAATAGGATTCCTCCATTGGAATCACTCATTTCAAATAACCCTAAATTTTCCCCCAAAAACTCAACTTCTTCCTCTCCACAACACAAAAACACAATTTTTCTTTTATCAAAATTTTATCCCTAAATCTGATTTTAATCTAACTAAACTAATTAACAATTAATTAACTTAATTACCACTAATGATTCGGTGGTATTTTAGCCATTTAAAAAAAATTTGGATAAGGGATAACCCCCAAATTACTATTTCATGACCTTTTTTGTCCTGTAGCTAGGGGTCCCCAATTATTTTCCAGGGCCCCCAATTCAGCTCTGTTTGTCTTGGGTTGCTTCGATACCTGTGGTATGTTTTTATGCTCACATCTTCCTATGTTTGTCAAAATGGTTTGTTACACACATGGACGCAGCATCTTCCGTCGATGAAACTGGTCATATGCTGCTCATTTTGGGATTATCTTACAGAGTTACAGTTCTTGCATGTTGGCTACAATGTTTACAATAAAGTTAATCCTTTGTTTTTTTTTTTTGTAAAATTTCGATCTATTTGCTAGCTGGGATTTTTTTCGTTCATGGTAACACTAACAAGAACACGATTACAAATATGGTCTCAAATCTCAATGACATGAACCACCAACTTAAGCTAATTTGTTTAAGAGAGTGATGCTCCTGGTTCTGGTGGTGAGGCAGGTGGAGATCCAAGTTGGCTTCAATGTAAGATCTTGATTTTCTGAAGGTCTGCCTTTTCAACAGACTTCCAGTAATGACTCCCGGGTGTAGACATCCAGTAATGCCTTTTCAACTGCGGAAAAACACTATTCACTAAAATGGTCGTCCTTTTCTTGCTTAACCTTTTCCTATAAATTCAAGATTAATCTTCACGAAATGGTGTGAGATCTATTTTGAATTGTTGTTTTCCCTTGCTAACCCTCTGAATGACAAAAAGAGAAGAAGTGAGTAAAAACCCATGCACATTTTAAAATCCTGAATGATGATGGACAGTAATTACTCAAAGATGAAAAAAAAGGACTTACAGCAATCGCCACCAGCTCCTGTAATAGCTCCTCCAAGTTACGTAACGGCTATCAAAGAAAGTGCAACAATCATTGGTGAGAATATCTTAACTAGTTTTTCATTAAAAAACTGAAGTACTTGGAACTAGTTTTTCATTAAATATTTTTTGACCAAACGCAAGGAAATGAAACTCACCCACTGTGTTGGACCATCAACAGGTGCACTTAGGGGATCGTCGTGTACCTAACCAGTCAAAGAAAGAGCATATCAGCTATAGCAGTAAAAAGAGGAAAGATGGAACAAGAAAACCCCCAATGGTCTACACGGACATGAAGTAAATCAAGGAAGAAGAGTAAGATGTGTGTTTTAAGGAAGCAGAGAGAATCATGCATCTTTTTCTGAGGCTCATGTTACGTCCAATAAATCGAATTAACATGCAAAGGGGAAAAAAATAGAGATATCAAAATAAATCAAATTTGAAAGCGTGAAGTATAATGGTTTCAACTATACCTCCATAAAGATACCATCCACCCCGACAGCAACTGATGTCCTTGCTATACATGGTATTAATTCGCGAAGACCTCCACTGGCAACTCCTCCACCCTCCAGCTAATTAAGAAATTCAGTCGTATCAATTCGACTAAAGAACCCAAACGTTATACAGCAACAAATTCCATATAGAGTAATATTTTATTAAAATACAAATTACAACTGCAATACCTTCCAGGAAAAAACTTTAACTATCCATATCCCTAAAGAACATAAAGAAATGCACTCTTAAACAGGGTCTGACCTTTTTCCCTGCAGGTTGTTGCAATGAATGTGTAATATCTGCAACCTGCAATGAGAGATATATACTCCAACCATCAGTAACGATGTGGAAAACAACTGATTAATCTTAGGATCTACCACCTTTGGAACCCATTAAACACAGTACAGAGAAGAGAATAACAAGGCAGAACTAGTATTACACTTACAATGGGACAATTAGCTTCTCGCATCCACTCCAAGTTGCGGGGATCAACAATTAAATCATCTAGAAACCAATTACAAATTCAGATATGGTTACACGCAAGCAAGGAAACATAATTATACTCTCAGAGCAGCTAAAGTTGGTCTATGCAATTTTATGCCTCAACAAAGTTAGGGATGCAACTTTTGCACAAAAAATCCAAATGCTAATTAACTTACTATAACCAAACATGGTGCCTCGCTCACAGACCATCACATTTGGGTTACCAGCTAACCTAACCTTCTCTGCAGAATTTGCCATAACCTGTAAAAGAACAAATACATGTTATATAAAATTCACCCAATATGTAAAAGTTCAACTGGAACATGCACACCATGAAAGCTAATAACCCCTAGATATTTTAGCACTTCGAAACCACGAATTCATATGCTTGAGCATGTGAAGAAAAACACAATAAAATCTTTGAACGGAAAAGAAAAGGCATTTGATAGACGCTTACAGAAGAAGAACACATTTGGCCTTTTTTAATGTTGATAATTTTTCCAGTCTTGGCAGCTGCAACTAGAAGGTCTGTCTGTCACAATTCAAAGGTGTCCACATGAATTAAAAGTCGGGTAGCACACTTAGTGACATTAAAAAAATGAGGGTTTCTTATTAAATGCAAGCCTTTGCAGAGTGACTGAAACAATATTCAGTGAGAAAAATGACAAAAGATGCACCTGACGGCATAAGAAAGCAGGAATCTGGATAATATCAGCAACCTTTCCGACAGCTTCACACTGCATGACATTAACTTCATAGATTTCATTAAAACTTCCTAAAGGATTACTGCCAGATTGACATGAAATCCAGGCTAATCTCTTCAGGCATAAATCAAAGAACTCAAGTTACTAAGAGGAAACAACAAATTTACCTGCCAACTCTCATGCACATCAGTAACAATAGGTAAATCATATGCAAGTTTAACTTTTTCAAGGATCTGCATTTGCAAACAATAGTATATAAAGTTGAGTCCAGAATCCAGAGTACATGAAAACAGAGAGCACTGGTATGACTTTTATGAGTACTTTAAAGCATTAGAGATTCAGTCATACATGATAAGTAAAATCTCAAATGAAAGAACATTTAGTAATTGGATATAAGAAAAACCCCAGGTTATCACATTCAAGTTCAACTTAACGAGGTGTTCAGGAAAACCAAAATATAGAGTGTGCTAATATTTACGTCCATGTATGGCTTACACTTTCTAAAAAGCCCTATAGTTTAATCATCCATAATAGAGGTTAGATGGCACACCACTCATTCGACGGGGTATACATGAAAAATTCCATCCACTATAACAGGGGGACTATACATAAACCATTTCTGACATTGAACTCCTATTCAAGAGCTACACTTTACAGGAATTCTTAATCTAGACAGCCATTATAGTTACTGAGTGCACATCAGTCACTCATACTGCTTAAAGGTGAGAGGTTCCAAACTATTATACAAAGGACGACTCAATTTCTTCAAGGTAAGGGCTACAATTACTCGGGTTAATTGAATGTCAACAAAAACAAGCATGAACAATTGGCATTACTGTGAAACGAAATTTCGGTAACCACTACAAAAGTGTTCAATGCTTACCTTCAAGCCTTCTTCTAAACCAGGACCACGAAACGACTTAGACGATGTACGATTAGCTTTATCGAAGCTCGATTTAAACACAAGCGGCACACCAACTCTAATTAAACAAGCCATATGAAGAAAAAAAAAAATTACCCATTAGTAAAAATTTAACATTTTTGATGAACAAACAAGTGAATAAATACTAAACCCAATTTTCAGCAAGTAAAATTCAACCATATTATCACAAGGAACAAGAAATTACAAGCAGAAATATATTTACTTGTTGGTGATGTGTTTGATATGTTTAGCCATTTTAAAAATATGTTCTTCAGATTCAATCACATTTGGTCCAGCTAATACAAAAAAGGGTTCTGCAGACTGTTTAGAACAAAAACAAAGAAAGCCCATCTTTAGTTAGATCACATTATACTCAATTATAATGTAGAAATTGAAATTGAACTCAAGAAAAATGAAAATTTTATGGATCTAATAGCAAACTTATAATAGAAATTGAAATTGAATTCCCATTGTTAATATATATAGAGAAAGATAATTGATAAGTTTATAGTGAACCAAACCTTGAGTTGATTGAATAGATCTGCTGAGGAAATCATGTTTTCGTTTGTTTTTTCTGATCTTTGAGTGAAGAATGTTGAAGAATTTTCAGAACTTTAACTACAGAGAGAAAAAGCAGAGTGGAGATTCAAAGACACACACGAACTGTAACAAGAAAACACCCACTTCAAAATCGCATATGACTTTTCAATTACCCAAACTTGTGATGGCTGGTAATGCAATAAATCTCATTATCTTGGTGCATACACGGTAAGGAAAACTAGCAAAATCAAGCTTAATGAAGTCTAAGCCAATGAATGAAATTTCAAATAATTCAATTATAAATGCAATGCCTTGATAATAATAAAACTATATCCAACAATAAATGATAAAGCTATCCGTGGCACAACATTTTGACATTAGAACTAAATAAATGAGTTGAAGCACCAACCATGACCTTATTCCTAGTATACAGAATAATACCCGAAGAATGAAGTGAATTCGCATATCTCAGACACAACCCTCTGAACGTCAGAATCCACACAAATGAACAAGAAGAGGAGTGACAAGATAAAAGTCAACTACTTACAAAATATTGGATACCTAGTACCTCAAAATCACATATCCTTGGGCTATCAAACGTTAAAGGCAATATTAGAGAGACAGTTTCTAAGAATGAACCAATGGAGATTCAAGATAAGAAACACCAGCGTCAAAGAAAAAGAAATTGCAAAAGCTAATTTTTGTGTTCAGAAGAGAAAATGATTCTTTGTTAGGTTGAATCTCTGCCTTGTTATCTAATAAAGGGTGTAGCAGAGTTGTATTTCATCGAATTAATTTATGCTCATAATTGCGATAGTATCTCTACAGCATTACCCAAGAACATTAACTCATATGATAATTTATGCGCAGCACAAATTTTGACATTAGAAATCAATAAATGTGTTGAAGCATCACGCCATCACCCACGGCCTTATTCCTAGTACAGATTAAAGGGGTAAATCGCATATCTTAACAAAGACATGAACAATGGACACAATAGACAAAGCCTACACTTATAAACTACATACACACGAACAAGATGCCACGAGCGACAAACATATTGACCTTATCAAGTGTGTGCGCTTCTTAGGTTATATTGGAGGCAATTCTAACACTACAGAAATCCTAATAAAGAATCCCTCTTTTCACCCAGAAACAGATAAGATTTGACGAGGATGGTGATGACGATGACAAAACATTTCGCTTTAGAACTACACAATCAATTGAAACACAAATCATATGCGATCTGCTTAATAGATACATACACTGTAAACAACACAAATTCTTAATAATACTAGATTCTTTAGGTGTATCAGACTTTCTCAAATAGAAACGGTCACCAACAATGCCTAGGATACCTTGGCACTATACACCATGCTACTATCTTGCAAAGCTACTGACAACTTGGATTGCAAGAGTTGGATGGATCTCAATCAAATAGCCTTACAAGCTCGTAAGGCGGACTACAATTCCAAGGTATGCTAATATGTAGCAGTTGCTGGTGGCCTAATCCGGTTTAGAAAGTGTGATAACAGCGTGGAATCTAGTATGACGATCCAGTATCGTTTAGTTAAATCAGTGTAAGAAAAGACCAAAAGTAATCAAAGAGACCTTGTTCCACAACAGCTTGTAAGGCGGACTACTAGTACAATTCCAAGGTATGCTAATATGTAGCCGTTGCTGGTGGCCTAATCCGGTTGAGAAAGTGTGATAACAATGTAGAATCTAGTATGACGAGCCAGTATCGTTTAGTGAGATCAGTGAAAGAAAAGACCAAAAGTAATCAAAGAGACCTTGTTCCACAACAGCTGACTTAAGATGAATAAACATAGGTATCAATTATCACTTTATGCTCAGTTAATTTAGAGGACGTCACACATAAGAAATCTGCAAGAGTGTCAACGAAATGGTACTCTAATAAAAACGTGGGTAGACATCCAAGTTCCATAATAATATATTTGATGATAATGCACACTAGCCTATTTGGATACCAGAAGTAGAAGTGCTTCTGCTTCTCCAGAAGCAGAAGTCAATCTCAGAAGTCAGAAGCAAAAACAATACACCTTTAGAAGTTGCTTTTCGACTTCTAGAAGTCAAAAAGCAGAAGCTAGCTTGGCGACACAATATCAAAATGACTTTTAGAAGCAAACAAGTAAACTTTTTGCCAAGCAAGACCGTTTTGCTTCCGACTTCTGAGATTGACTTCTGCTTCTCCAGAAGCAAAAGCTCTTCTACTTCCGGTATCCAAACATGCTAGTGATGTTGAAGCCTCGATTGTGCTAACGCTAGTGAGAAACATGTCTAGTTATACACTAGAAAGCATGTTGCATGGACTCGGTAGACAACCCAATTTAACAAAACCTACACTATTTTACACTACAAACCGGCGGACAAGGCGTCACAAGCAGTACCACGCTTCAATTTAACAAAACCTACAAAGAAGTTGACATTTTATATCGGAAACAATTTTAACACTGCAGTACCACACTTGAAGACTATATCTATCTTATCTTCTCTGCAGTTATGAATAACAACTAGGATGAGATATAGCCAGGAAACCGGTTCATGATATCAACACTCTAGCATATATGTTCATTTAATCAACTTAGATTCTAGTACTTGAGTTCTCTCTTTTCCTAACTGCTCCTACAGCATAGATAAAGCCATCCATGTTTACATTTAAGCTAAACTGCAACCATGATCGTACTTTCTCTAGTAACTACTTCTTTATCATGTGGCCTACTACTATCATTAGCCCAAAATCCTGAATTAACATTACACCTTCCATCTAAATTCACAAAAATTACATACTACAGAAACCAAATACACACATGGAATGAAAAAGCAACCAAAATGGGAAAAATAACTGACCTGCAGTCCTGCAGTTTAATCCGCTAAATACTTACATTACACACTACACAAACTCTTGGCAATACTAGATTCTTTAGCTGGAACCGATTTTCTCAAACAGAAAAGGTCAACAGCAATGCCTAGCATACCTTGAGACTATACTCCCCATTACTAGCTTGCAAAGCTACTGACAACTTACGGATCTCAAATAGATAGCCGTACGAGCTCGTACGGCAGAGTATAATTTCAAGGTATGCTAATATGTAGGCATTGCTGGTGGCCGATTGAGAAAGTGTGATAACATCGTAGAATCTAGTATCAAATCCTACTAGATTTCTCCTTATCAGGATTTTTCTTCTTTCTTACAGTTTAATTTTCTGAATTAATCAAATTCTTTTACAAATGAAAACTGATTACGAAGAAACCTAACATTTCAAAAACAAAAGAACTGAAATAAAAAATGTGAATTAAAATTAAATTTTGAGATCATACCTGAGTGAAGCGATTGGAAAGTTATTTCTGAGGTGTTCGATTCAGTGTACGATTTATTTATTTTATCTTTTACTTGTCCCCCGTTTAATTTATTACCACACCCTCAGTAATTATTTCTTGGGATTTCAGTTTTGAGATGAACCTTTTATTGGGGCTGCAGAGGAAAAGTTTGAGGGCTTCATATGATTCAGGTGTCGAAAACGTTGATAGGGGATACCTACTTCATATAAATGTCCAAATTGTCTTTTCTACATGACTAAACTTAAATCTAGTAATTATTCAAAAACAAAACCTGAAATCAATAATTCTTCTTTTTCTTCTCTTCTTCATCAGTGATGATGTTGATGAACCCCACAACAAAATGAAGAGTTGATCGATCAAGAAGTTCAAACATCAGTTAATCCTTAGCAATGACTTTCATTATGTAAGATTCGGAAAACCCATTATTTTGCCTTGCTTTTGGTTGCCGAAATATGATAGATTTGATGAAACTATTAGAATACAGTTTTCTGTTTATTAACTACTTACGGCTAGGAATGGATGAACTCCTAGTCGTAAACAACATGAATTTCCAGCCGCAAGTTAGATATTTTTGTAGTTACGGCTGAGAATTGTGAACTCTCAGCCATAAGTTGGATATTATCAACTTATTACGGCTGAGAAATGAATAATTCCTAGCCGTATGTTAATCTGAAAAAAACAAAATTTCTAGCCGTTTCCTACCTATAAATGTGTTGTGATCTCAAAAGCAAAAACAATTTGCTCTTTAGGAGTTGCTTTTCGACTTCTAGAAGTCAAAAAGCAGAAGTCACTCTGGCGACACAATATCAAAATGACTTCTAGAAGCAAAAAAGTTAACTTTTTGTGAAGCATGACCTTTTTGTTCTTCAAACATGCTCTAAAGCTGATTTTTTTGCTTCTAGAAGTCATTTTGAAATTGTGTTCCCAAACTAACTTCTGACTTTTTTATTTCCAGAAGTCGAAAAATAACTTTTGAAGAGTATCATACATTCAGATGTCTCCAAACTCATATATGCTTGAAAGTTCGAAAATACATACACAAGATGACAGAAACAAATGCATAGGGTTTACCCAGCAAAAAAAAGTAGTTTGATTGTGAATTTATGATAACACAACATGTGTACAAGATCATGAAATAAAATCAGAAACAGGTAATGTACACCTTAAAGAAAAGATATTTGAAAATGGATCAGTTGAAGTCACTCTCGCTTATAAGTTATGACCAGTGATGTTGAAGCCTAGACAGCGCTAACACTAGTGAGAAACATGTCTTCTTATAAACAAGGAAGCATGCTGCATGGACTCAGTATACAAACCAACTGAACAAAACCTACAATATCTTACACTACAAACAGGCGGACAAGGCGCCACAAGCAACAAAGGAGTTGACTTTTTATCACGTGTGTGTGCTTCTTTGGTTATACCGGATCCGGAAACAATTTTAACACTGCAGTACCTTCAAGACTATATCTATCTTATCTTCTCTGCAATTATGAATAACAACTAGGATGAGATATAGCCAGGAAACTGGTGAATTCATGATATCGACACTCTAGCATATATGTTCATTTAATCAACTTAGATTCTAGTATACTTGAGTTCTCTCTTTTCCTAACTGCTCCTACGTCATATGTAAAATCAACCATGTTTACATTCAAGCTAAACTGCAACCACGATCGTACTTTCTCTAGTAACTACTTCATTATCATGTGGCCTGCTATTATCATACACCCAAAATCCTGAATTAACATTCCACCTTCCATCTAAATTTACAAAAGTTACATACTACAGAAACTAATTACAGACATTGAATGAAAAAGCAGCCAAAATGGGCAAAATAACTGACCTGCAGTTTAATCTGCTTGGTGGTTTGTAGCGTCCTTTATATCCTATCATAGAATCCCTCTTCTCACCCAAAAACAGATGTTTGACAATGATGATGATGACAAAAAGTTGGCTTCAAACTACACAATCAATTGAAACAAAAATAGTATCAGATCCGCTAAATACATACATTACACACTACACAAACTCTTGGGAATACTAGATTCTTTAGCTGCAACCGATTTTTTCAAACAGAAAAGGTCACCAACAATTCCTAGCATACCTTGGGACTAGTACTACCCATAACTAGCTTGCGAAGCTACTGACAACTTGGATTGCGAGTGGATCTGTGGATGCCTGGATGGATCTCAAATAGATAGCCGTACGAGCTCGTAAGGTGGAGTACAATTTCAAGGTATACTAATATGTAGGCATTGCTGGTGGCCTAATTTGATTGAGAAAGTGTGATAACATCGTAGAATCTAGTATAAAATCCTACTAGATTTCTCGGATTTTTCTTCTTTCTTATATTTTTCTGAATTAATCAAACTCTTTTTACAAATGAAAACTGATTACGAAGAAATCAAACATTTCAGAAACAAAAGAATTGAAATACAAAATGCGAATTAAAATTAAATTTTGAGATCTTACCTGAGTGAAGCGATTGGAAATTCCCAAGTATATAAGAAAAAGAAAAGAAAAGTTATGTCTGTGGTTTTCGATTCAGTGTAGGGATTTTATTCTTTTTTTCAATTACTTGTCCTTCGTTTAATTTATTATCACACCCTCGGTAATTATTTCTTGGGTATCCAGTCCTCTGTTGGAGGATTTGAGTTTGGAAAAATATCGTTTGGTCCCTTTTTAGGTGGGCCCATGTCTATTTGGTCCTTTAGGAAAACGCATTTACTGTTTGGTCCATAATTATTTCAAAATATTAAACTGACAAAAGTACCCTTCCGTATTAATTTTTACTTATTTTTTTGTAGCAGTTCATTCCAAAAAATGAAGTCCATATAAAAACCTAAAAAAACAGACTTCATTCCGTAAATGAAGTTCATATAAAAACCTAAAAAAAAGACTTCATTCCAAAAGAGTTCATTCCGTACTTCATTAAATGAAGTCCATATAAAAACCTAAAAAAACAGACTTCATTCCAGAAATGAAGTCCATATAAAAACCTAAAAAAACAGACTTCATTTCTGGAATGAACTCCATATAAAAATATTAGCAGCATCATCTTCATCTTCTTCGACGTCTTCAACAGCAGCAGCAAACATCATCATCACGAAAAACATCAACAAATCATCATCAACACGAAAAACATCAACAAATCGAGATTTTCAACACGAGCAACAAACATAAATCATCATCAACACGAAAAAACATCAACAAATCGAGATATTCAACACGAGCAACAAACAAAAAGATCATCATCTTCGTCTTCAACACCAGCAGAAACATCAAAAACGCATCTTCATCTTCATCTTCATCTTCGTCTTCGTCTTCAACAGTAGCAAAGAAATCAAAAATGCATCTTCATCTTCGTCGTTTTCATAATCTTTATATGATTCTTCATCATCTTCATCTTCAACACCATCATCTTCATCAAAAATCAAACACCAAAGAAGAAAAACGGAGAAAGAAAATCAAGAACAGAGAAACTAGATCTGAAAAAATTAGGAGAGAAAACAAATCTGAAAATAAAGAGGAGAGAGAATGTAAATCTAAGAATGAGATATTTTTTAGTGATTTTGTCTATATATGTGGACCAAACCATAATTTGTAGGACCAAACTATAATATATTTTACCAAAAAGGACCAAACAGACAGTTGACTGGATCAACTGGACTAGACTCTCTCTAATATATTATTCCTAGGACCATATGGTATTTCCTACATTTCAGTTTTCAACTGAAAAGTTTTGAGGGCCTCTGTCCCTTAAATGACATACCTTATATCAAATGCCTCAGTCCCTTAAATGACATACCCTATATCCAATGTAGTTGATCTCGTATTTCGGTTTGTCTCGGTCCCGAGCGAGACACTGACACAACGTTGTCTCGGGAAGATTCCGTTTCAAAATCTCGGTATAGTTTCGGTTCTAACTTTTATAAATATAATTTTTACATATGTTAAGATATAATGAAATGCTATCAAATTAACCAAAACAAAAAATAAATATTTATTAAAAAAATACAAAAATGTAAACACTGTACTAATCCTAGAAATCTTTTTTGAACAAAAATGAAAACACAAGAGAATGAAAGTACAGTTCATTCCGGAGTCATTATTTCTATATTTTATATTTATACGTATAGTCGAACATTTTGCACATTTTTAAACTGTCAAGCTTGTATATGAGTAATGAGCAATCTAGAATACATAGCACAGTTTGGATAACTTTGCCTATGTAAAGAGTGGTCCAGATTTGTTGTCCAAAAAGATAAATCTACGGCTCTTAGGGGATGCTTAAGCGCTCAACACTCGCTCACACGCGTGGCTCAATGGTTTCATTCTCCACTTTTGAGCAAATGAAGAGACATAGTGAGAAATTATAGTTTCTTGGCTGGCTGAGCTGCAGAGAGAAAAAAACCTGAATCTGGAGAAAATACTTTCGCTCAAACCCTAGGAATGAAAATTAAAATTAAATGATCTCCTTTTGATAATGACGGTCTTCTTCAAACAAATCCTAGATTCCATATCAATCAAGCTACTCTGAGGTGCGAATCTGTGGGAAAATCCTTTCTTTTTTACCTATTTTAGCAATAAACAGGTAAGGGTTTGGAACTTTATTTTGATAATTTCTCTATTGCATGTCATTTTATGATTTTAGGGTTAATTTCTCCATTTGTTTTGTTGGTTAAATCAAGCTTTTTAAATAAGTTGTGTTGTTAGGAAGAAAGCATGGTCGGTTGGATAGGTTCGGAAACACGAGAGGAGAACTCAAAGCAGACAACGAAAACGGTACCTGGTAACATTGCTTCATAGTTAATAGTTTGGTTTTATGTTTTGGATGGAAAGATCAATCAAATTGATACTTTGGTCAAGTTCGATAAGGAAACATGCACCTTATTTGACTAAGATTATAGGAAAATATTCTATTCTATCGTATTCCTATCAGAGTTTTAAAGTTTTTGTACGAATTCTGGCGTAAATATATTCCTATTCTTCCTATTGGCACCATTGGTACATCTGGAAACAAATAGAAAACGATTCAGTTTTATATACAACCTCTTGCTAGAGTTTACTGAAACAAAAAAAAAATAGCATAAAAAAGGTGTTGTCGGAAGGTATGGCTTTTTTCTCACGCAGTTGTTGCTTTTTTGGTTATTTTTGTTGCTTTCTAATGAATATCTATGGAGAATAGAACTTCGAGTATGTAAGTTGTTTGATCTAAAGATGTTTGTTTCGCTTTTTTCTTAGTATCATTTTTGGTGCATAACTTGAGATACTTTTAGTTTGTGAGTCTATAATACACAGTTTACTAACTTAATTATCTTTGTTTTTGTAGGTCGTAGGGGATCATTTGAATGAGTGGTAATTATTATCGCTGTGTAAACCTCTGCTGAGAAACAAATTGAGATATACGTAATCCTTATGATCTATGTCAAATTATCGTTGGTTCTATTTTGTTGATTTTCCCTTGAACCATGTTAGTGAAAACACATGGAGTCTAGATGGATAATTGTGTTTATGTCGACAAAAAGGCATAAGAGAAAACGAAATACAAATTAAATCATTTTATGCACATTGGATACTAATCAATTATAACTTTTGCGGTTAACCAGTAAAGTTTCTATTGTGTGTGAGTGACTAGGTTTGGAAATGTCAGAATACATGCACCTTTGTCGCACGATGTCCTTGCATTCCATGTTAGGATGAGTGTTAATTTGGTAAATGCTAGCCCAAATTACTGTATCATGCCGGCAATTCAATTTTACTCTATCAGATCACATAGGAATGCTTTACAGTTCATAGTAACTCTCTTCAAATTTTATGGTGATATGGGCGCAAATTGATCTACCTATTAAAGAGGCATTTGATGTTGGTTACAGTAACATAGACGTATACATTTTCATCAAAAGGCTCCAACAATAAAAGTTGAGAATATAAAAAGTTAAACTAATGTACATTGGTACTGAGGGAACTTTCAAGTCTGCAAGATTCTTACATATTGCAGGTAACTGTTTGTGGGTGAAAATGGTTTCTGCTGATTTCGGTAATTTCCGTGTGTAGGTGAGAAACGAATTTAATCCCTAAACAATGTACTGTAATGGAGTACTTTAGATTCTAGAGATCAATCTATACAAGTCCGGCCTAAACCAATAAATGGTCGTTCCAGACTTGCTTCGGTCACAAAGTGGAGGAGAATGGGTTGGTTTTGGGGAGGGAAGCAAGGAAAGTGGTGAGACCAGAATAGTTGATTCTGGAAGAGTAGTTTTGTTACGACTTGTATCATAAAGTGGGAAGCTAACAGATGGGAAAGTTAGCAAACATTTTATGAGTGGTGTATGCTCCTGACTGAACTTGTTGTTCGGTGGAAATAGGTAAGACCTATTTATACAAGTCGAAGTGAAACGTACTCTGGTCTCATTAAGGAATGGAAATGGGTGAATAAATGGGAGGAGGTGGTAACGTTAACGCATGGAATTGATGTTCCATAAAACCGTTAACGCATGGAATTGATGTTCCATAAAAAGAACGTTTCACCATTAACTCCCTGTATTTACTAAGATATAAATATAGTATGCGATAAGAAAGAGTTCGTATCCACAGAGAGGTCTAGGTTGTCAAATTGTTGTGGTTTCCTATATAAAACACCGGGGGTTTGCTGATTTTTATATAATAAACTAAATAAAAGCAAATAAATAAAAGTAAACACGCAAATCAAGGATGTGAAAATATTGGATAAAGGTTTCATCTTCAATTGTAAACAAGTTTTTGAATATATGAATAGAATTCGTATTTAATCTCGCTATCATCAAAAGCCATAGAATACCTTATCGCAAGAATACTCTGTAAATTTCCTAATTCATCACACACACATTAGAGTTGCGTATGTGAATTCCACCTAAAGAATAACCTAACACCTTGCGCTAATCAAGTTCAATTCCTAGGAGCATTAAGTTTCAGAAATAGGCTAATCAATGCAACTATCACACATTGCGCATGACAATTCGGACAAAGGTCAATTTCTACATATGATTACAAGGATGTATCACTACAACCTAGAATCATATCATGCTACTCGTATTCAAGGTTATCGCTCGATGAAAACCCTAAAATAGCTATAGATATGGATGTGAGTTCAATCAATTCTAGACTTAACTAAACAAACATTCAATCATATTGCAATACATCAATCATGCAATTATTATAACCCGTAAAAATCATACGATAATATTGAGAGAAAACTAATTCATAAGAATCATAACTTGTTTTCCAAAATCCAACTACATCTTTAACCAATAATAAATCAAGTACTTGTGTTTTTGGAAATCATCATAGAAAGTTTAGAAGAACCTATCATGTGAAACCCTAGAACAAAAGTAGAAGTCTCCCTAATGGAGATATCTCTAGGTTTAGAGAAAAAGTTCTATTTATATGCCTCTCCCAAAAGGATACCCAAAAGTAGGTCAAGTCTTCTCAAAACCCGTCTCAAATTCATCCACCAAGCCCATGTGTGAAAATAAGTCTCTAGAAATTTTGGGTCAGAAACTGGGTCGCCGGACTGCTGACGTCATCGCCGGAATCCGTTCACCGTCGCCGGAATCCGATCGCCGGAAAAATGTCTCAGGCCACTTAGTCTTCGGAAACTATCACCAGGCCAACTGTATACTTCCATTACCTCAACTATCCTTCTCTCAGTCCATACATTCACAAAATTATCCAAACCAATTCTTTCTTTCGCGAAAACGCGCCAAAAGCGTGACCCAGAAAGACATATGTCCCGGCCGTCGACTCTTGCATCCGACTCGTACCCCCTTCACGATTCACCGAATCATTGTGATTCCCACTTACGGTTCCAAAATCCGCCATCGGAACTAGGCTCACCGGTGCACCAATTTTGCTGCGTTTTGCACGCCTCTGCGATTTCAGCTCCATTTGCTTTCACTAACTCGATTCAAGCTTTCCATTCTTCTTCATAGCAACAATACCGATTCCTTATGCTCCATTCTAACCACCAGTGCAGCCTGCAACATCTCAAACTCGCAACCTCACCAAAGATCGCCTATCCAGAACAACCAACAACCGCAACTCAACAAATTGCATCTCAAAAACATCTTCCTCCCCGAACCGCACAAAGATACTAGCACTGGGCCTCTCTATCCGCTTGCTTCATTCCATTCCCCGAGTACAAACCAACTCAAACTCATGCCATTGATTGACCTAATCAACCCAAGAAGCTCACACAGCGCTACGGAACACGGTATAGCTCAAACCTTTGCTGCCATCCAATTCAGCAGCAACTCAACGTCAGGCTACCTGTAATTCTTCTCCTGAATTTCAGCTGCAGTAATTTAGCCATCACCTGCAAGTTCAATCCACTAGTCCATCAATAGTCCCAAAGAACACCATTCCATATCCTTGAATATCAACACTACCACCAACTGCAATTCCTATCAGTTCACCATATGTTTTGCTCCTGAGTCCCTGTAACCTATGCGATACTTCATTCACAGAATCCACTGTCTCAAGCCTGCACCTGCAATTTCAATTCTCAACTCAATCACTACTCAGCTTCACCACCAACTTATTTCAATTCCATCTGAATTCACAAAGCCTCATCTCGAGCACCACAGTTCAACAGGCAGCCACGACCACCTCACTGACCCATTCAAACTCATTATCCCAGCATCACTCGTGATTTTCCATTACTGCCATGAGTGATCGATCAGCCACCACTCTCTCGATCTCCAAAACTGCATTCGAACCCGAGTTCTTAATCTCACCATTGCTATCTGAAGCCGCTTCAAACTCATCGCCTCCTTTCTTCCATATTTTCTGTAGCTCCATGTGAAACAGTCACTTGTCCTGCTTCCTTGCATTGCAGCATAACTACCACCTCTATCTCGTTCTTCATATCAATCACACACGCTAATGGCATCAACAAGAAGATCTGGTTTCTTCCCTTGCACAGCTGCATCTACTGCCTTACTCAGCCTTCCCATTCTTTCAGGCATTTTGTCAACCACCTTTTGTGCATGAAACTGGTAACTCAGAGGCAATGACTCTGCTATTGTATGAGCTCTTCTTAACTCCTTCCCTGCATTGCAATTCACATTTAGAACACACCCACTGCTTCTAATCTGTCCGAACATCTATAAACTTCAAGTAATCCAAGCCCTTCATTAACTTAAACAACTAGCAGAAGCACCACTTCTTTGGCTGATTTCAGTGCCTCAAAACCCCGTGTAACCTCAAATTCTACCATTAATTCTCTCAGAACTTGAATCATCACAAGCCAATGTTCTAGTGCTTCTCAAATCTCTTGAATTTATCCTCCGTTCGTCTACAATCAATCAATGGCAGTTAACTCGTTCAGCTGTTAAGTTCTTGGCAGATCAGTTCCTAAAAAAAAATCACCAAACTCGCAAGACCTCTCTATCCCTTGTCTTGAATTCGAACTGTCTCTCTGAACCCTTGTTACTCAGCCATCGAGCCTAGCCTTGCCGGTAGTTGGAACTGGTACAGAGCTCATAAAGCTGAAATGAGTTGAGACTTGACTGAACTAGGGAGAAATCTCGACCTAGCTTTGATCTTTAAGTTCTAGAAGTTGGTGACAGCCCTGAGCAAATATGATAGGGTGCTCCAGCAATCCCCTGTTTTTGACACTTAAAAACCATGTTGCTTTTGTGCTTGACTCATTCGATTCCAAATTCACCAAATAATGAATTAAGCTTCTATTCTCCTTCTTTTACATCACATGATTCCAAAATACCTACAAAACTCAAAATGAACATAAAATACAAAAATACAAAAGAAATAACTAAGAAAAGCATAGGAAATCGATACTCAAAAGATGCATTTTTGTGACGGACCGGAAAATTACGCCTTTGGCGCGTTGCCCCGCAGGCCGTAATCTCCCCGGTGCGCCATGATGAAGCTACGATCCGGGCCTCAAAGCTAGGCAAATGCACGTCCAATTGCCCTTGCAAGCATGCTCGTGGAGCATGACGCAGCCTAACTTAGCTTCCACACTGTTCCAACTTACCCTTGTCCCGCAAAGGGTTTAAGGCCATAAGGCCAATGTCAATGCATTTTTCATGCATCTCCTCGGCTTTGCCTTTATATAGGGAATTCACCACCGAATTTCCTAGCTACCGAGCGACCGTCATTGTCCGTGTATAAGCCTTGGACTTTGGCGTAGGCCGCACCCAAGCCCTTGCCATTTCCTACGTTAACTCGCTTACCAACTCTTTATAACTTGATAGGAATTATGAGAATCCACTTACTGGCATGCAACTAAGCCTCATCAAGTCCGCCACAATCATCTCTTGCGCCGAGCTACCAAGCTTAGATGATATGAGGGGCCAACGTGCTCGGACCGCAATGCTGCAACTCATTGCGGCTGCCACGCACCCTTCCCTACTCTAAAGGGATCAAGCCACGCACCGTAGTTCATCTATGAAGGGACTAAACTTAAACCAAATCGTTTGCAAGGCCGTGGCCTAGCAAAAACCCAGAATGGCCTCCGGTCCGTATAGGCCATTCCGCCAAGATGCATAATGATTATGCATCATCGGGTCCGCAATATGGCATAATGATGCCTAAGCATCAAATGCCCTCTTCGCGAGGCTACGCAACTATAAATGAGCCTTAGGCATCATTTATACTCTTCCCTAAGCTATGAAGCTTACTTGGTACATAGTCCGCATATGCACCTTCAACCAACTACCCCTCCCTATATATGTTTTAATGGAATTTCTACAAGTATGAAAAGGGGAGCATATTGACATGCTTCACTATTCATGGTCGTTGCCATGAATTTTCGAATGACCTAAGCAATGATTGCCGAAGTCTCCGTTTCACAGACAATGATTGTGCAACACTCGTCGTCTCGCCGCACAATGATTGTGCACCACTTATTCTCGTATGTTGCACAATGATTACACACAACGATTGCGCATAATGATTGCGCACCACCCGGTCTTCTCGACTGCTTCGTTTATTGCACAATGATTTGTTGTAAGATCGAGCCCACCTACCCAACCGGCCTAATGCATCATGATGATGCAACATTGGCCCTTGGCCAAATGCCAAACATAATGCACCATTTTTGGCGCAGATTGGCCTTAAGCCAATCCACCTTTTTCACGTTGCGAGAAGCTTTGGATGAAGCTTCATCTCACCCATGACGCATCTTTTAGATGCGCCATGCTAAAACACGGTGTTACATTATCACACTCTTCAAAGAATTTCGTCCCCGAAATTCAAAACCAAAGCTATTGTGGACAATCTCTTCGAGTTGGGTTCCATGAGCAAAAAGTCCCATACCGGATGCTCGAAATCACGGGTTTCTTCAAGTTGTCATGAACAACAATTTAGACCTTCCGAGCACATGTCCCATACCACCCGCCTGTGGATCCAAAAGTGCCCACAACTAAACCAAGAATCGCAATCGCCAGTGCCAAGAGGATATCTCGACAAGGTATCCCGAATGCGCATCCCATACTACGCACTCGAAGTCCCTAAGGTTCACAAGGTTGAAAGATGTCATCAAAATGACAAAATTTTAGCACGTTGTCTTTGTGTGGATCAAGATTCAGCTTGCCCACCGTCCCCGACGGTCATCCAGTTGCCACTCGTAAGTGGGATGCTAGCCGTGCTCGACAACGCACACCCTTGGCCAGTGCCAACGTGTGGGGATGATCGGCCCCATTGTCTACCCACCGTCCTGCACGGTCTTAGGATGCTCGTAAGCGGGGTGCCACGCAGGCCCTGCAAACTCACGTGACTTATACAAGCTCAACTCGATTTGCAAAGTAATCGGCACATGCTAGCTACAAACTCTTTCCCACGCACGGTTGGCCTACTCTCCAACTTTAAGTTTTCCGTTAAGGAAAATACTGCCAATGAGTCCACTCCGCACAAGTCCCTAGAGTTTTCTCGGAACTTGCTCGATACCATTCATGAGGACGGAAAATTACGCCTTTGGCGCGTTGCCCGCAGGCCGTAATCTCCGGTGCGCCATGATGAAGCTACGATCCGGGCCTCAAAGCTAGGCAAATGCACGTCCAATTGCCCTTGCAAGCATGCTCGTGGAGCATGACGCAGACTAACTTAGCTTCCACACTCTGCTCCAACTTACCCTTGTCCCGCAAAAAGGGTTTAAGGCCATAAGGCCAATGTCAATGCATTTTTCATGCATCTCTGGCTTTGCCTTTATATAGGGAATTCACCACTGAATTTCCTAGCTAGCTGAGCGACCGTCATTGTCCAGGTATAAGCCTTGGACTTTGGCGTAGGCCGCACCAAGCCCTTGCCATTTCCTACGTTAACTCGCTTACCAACTCTTTATAACTTGATAGGAAGTATGAGCATCCACTTACCGGCATGCAACTAAGCCTCATCAAGTCGGCCACAATCATCTCTTGCGTCGAGCTACCAAGCTTAGATGATATGAGGGGCCAACGTGCTGGACCGGGGCAATGCCGCAACTCATCATGGCCGCCTACGTACCCTTCCCTACTCTAAAGGGATCAAGCACACGGACCGTAGTTCATCTATGAAGGACGGAAACTTAAACCAAATCGTTTGCAAGGTCGTGGCCTAGCAAAAACGGTAATGGCCTCGGTCCGTATAGGCCATTCCGCCAAGATGCATAATGATTATGCATCATCGGTCCATAATATGGCATAATGATGCCTAAGCATCAAATGCCCTCTTCGCGAGGTTACGCAACTATAAATGAGCCTTAGGCATCATTTATACTCTTCCGATTAAGCTATGAAGCTTACTTGGTACATAGTCCGCATATGCACCTTCAACCAACTACCCCTCCCTATATATGTTTTAATGGAATTTCTACAAGTATGAAAAGGGGAGCATATTGACATGCTTCACTATTCATGGCCGTTGCCATGAATTTCTGAATGATCGGGCAATGATTGCCGAGTCTCCGTTTCATTTGCACAATGATTGTGCAACACTCGCTCCGTCCGGGCCGCACAATGATTGTGCACCACTTATTCGTATGTTGCACAATGATTACACACAACGATTAGCGCACAATGATTGCGCACCACCCGGTCTTCTCGATCAAGTATTTTCGTTTATTGCACAATGATTTATTTGTAAGATCGAGCCCACCTACCCAATCGGCCTAATGCATCATGATGATGCAACATTGGCCCTTGGCCAAATGCCAAACATAATGCACCATTTTTGGCGCGGTATTGGCCTTAAGCCAATCCACCTTTTTCACGTCGCGAAGCTTTGGATGAAGCTTCATCTCATCCATGACGCATCTTTTAGCATGCGCCATGCTAAAAACACGGGTGTTACATTATCACACACCTTCAAAGAATTTCGTCCCCGAAATTCAAAACCAAAGCTATTGTGGACAATCTCTTCGAGTTGGGTTCCATGAGCAAAAGTCCCATACCGATGCTCGAAATCACGGTTTCTTCAAGTTGTCATGAACAACAATTTAGACCTTCTCGAGCACATGTCCCATACCACCCGCCCAGTGGATCCAAAAGTGCCCACAACTAAACCAAGAATCGCAATTGGCCGTGCCAAGAGGATATCTCGACAAGGTATCCGAATGCGCATCCCATACTACGCACTCAAGTCCCTAAGGTTCACAAGGTTGAAAGATGTCATCAAAATGACAAAATTTTAGCACGATCTTGTGTGGATCAAGATCCGATTGCCCACCGTCCCCGACGGTCATCCACAGTGCCACTGTGAAGTGGGATGCTAGCCAGGCTCGACAACGCACACCCTTGGCCGTGCCAACGTGTGGGGATGATCAGTCCCATTGTCTACCCACCGTCCTGCACCGGTCTTAGGATGCTCGTGTAAGCGGGGTGCCACAGAGGCTCCGGCAAACTCACGGTACTTATACAAGCTCAACTCGATTTGCAAAGTAACCGGCACAAAGCCAGATACAAACTCTTTCCCACGCGTAAGTTGGCCTACTCTCCAACTTTAAGTTTTCCGTTAAGGAAAATACTGCCAATGAGTCCACCCGCACAAGTCCCTAGAGTTTTCTCGAACTTGCTCGATACCATTCGTGACGGGACCAGGAAAATTACGCCTTTGGCGCGTTGCCCGCAGCCGTAATCTCCCGGTGCGCCATGATGAAGCTACGATCCGGCCTCAAAGCTAGGCAATGCACGTCCAATTGCCCTTGCAAGCATGCTCGTGGAGCATGACGCAGCCTAACTTAGCTTCCACACTGTTCCAACTTACCCTTGTCCCGCCAAAAGGGTTTAAGGCCATAAGGCCAATGTCAATGCATTTTTCATGCATCTCTCGGCTTTGCCTTATATAGGAATTCACCACCGAATTTCCTAGCTAGCCGAGCGACCGTCATTGTCCAGGTATAAGCCTTGACTTTGGCGTAGGCCGCACCAAGCCCTTGCCATTTCCTACGTTAACTCGCTTACCAACTCTTTATAACTTGATAGGAAGTATGAGCATCCACTTATCGGCATGCAACTAAGCCTCATCAAGTCTGGCCACAATCATCTCTTGCGTCGAGCTACCAAGCTTGGGAGATGATACGAGGGCCAACGGCTGGACCGGCAATGCCGCAACTCATTGCGGCTGCCTACGTACCTTCCCTACTCTAAAGGGATCAAGCATCGCACCGTAGTTCATCTATGAAGGGACGGAAACTTAAACCAAATCGTTTGCAAGGCTGTGGCCTAGCAAAAACGGTAATGGCCTGGTCCGTATAGGCCATTCCGCCAAGATGCATAATGATTATGCATCATCGGGTCCGCAATATGGCATAATGATGCCTAAGCATCAAATGCCCTCTTCGCGAGGCTACGCAACTATAAATGAGCCTTAGGCATCATTTATACTCTTCCGGTTAAGCTATGAAGCTTACTTGGTACATAGTCCGCATATGCACCTTCAACCAACTACCCCTCCCTATATATGTTTTAATGGAATTTCTACAAGTATGAAAAGGGGAGCATATTGACATGCTTCACTATTCATGGCCGTTGCCATGAATTTCTGAATGACCGGCAATGATTGCCGAGTACAATTTTAGTCTCCCATTACTAACCGCCTCATCCTTATGACACTTCCTTATGACGGGCGTAGTGTACGCCGCACGCTGTAAACCGCCAAACCAATACCCAAAGAGGATCCCCCAGTTTGTGATGTGTTGATGTCTCGAATTTTTTTGTGAAAAACATGTAGCATGTTGTTGTTGCCTGGCAAGTCGCACTGGGGAGACTTGCCAGCTTGGTGACCTTCGACGGTCGAGATTTTGCATCTCAAGAGGAAAGATAACCGTTGATCGTTGCACGCTTTCGTTTTGGTAGCCGCGTAGGGAAGGCCAGCATGGTGACGCGTTTAGGCTGGCATGGCATGGTTTGGCGTGGCCAAATTTAGGTTTACGGGCCAAAGGTTACCATGCGTCGTCTGGTAACCTTGGATGGCTAGAATTTGCTCATGGGATTGAAGGGGGACCGTTGATCATTGCACGCCTTCGTTTTTGGTATCCGCGTAGGGAAGGCCAGCATGGTGGATCTGCTAGGTTGGCATGCCGTTGGCATGGCATGGTTTGGCGTGGCCAAACTTAGTTTTTCGGGCCAAATGTTACCATGCGTCGTCTGGTAACCTTGGATGGTTAGGATTTGCTCCTGGGATTGAAGGGGGACCATTGATCGTCGCACGCCTTCGTTTTTGGTAGCCGCGTAGGGAATGCCAGCATGGTGGCGCAGCTAGGTTGGCATGTCGTTGGCATGGCATGGTTTGGCGTGGCCAAACTTAGGTTTTCGGGCCAAAGGTTACCATGCGTCGTCTGGTAACCTTGGATGGCTAGGATTTGCTCTTGGGATTGAAGGGGGGCCGTTGATCGTCGCACGCCTTCGTTTTTGGTAGCCGCATAGGGAAGGCCAGCATGGTGGCGCGGCTAGGTGCGTTTGGCATGGTGGGGCCAAGGGCTTAGCATGCCGTTGGCACATGGTGCGGCTAGTATGGCAAGGGCCAAGGCAAGGTGCGGTTTTGCTTGGCATAGTGGGGCCAAGGGTTTGGTATACCGTTGGCACATGGCGCGGCTAGCACGGCTAGGGCCAAGGCAAGGTGCGGTTTGGCTTGGCATGGTGGGGCCAAGGGTTTTGCATGCCGTTGGCACATGGTGTGGCTAGCATGGCTAGGGCCAAGGCAAGGTGCGGTTTGGCTTGGCATGGTGGGGACAAGGGTTTGGCATGCCTTTGGCACATGGCGCAGCTAGCATGGCTAGGGCCAAGGCAAGGTGCGGTTTGGCGTGTCATGTGGGGCCAAGGGTTTGGTAGGTGTGGGTGGCATGGTTGGCATGCCTTGGGGCCAAGGGTTTGGTAGGTGGTCGGGCATGGTTTTCCATTGGCACGGGGGTGCGGCTAGCATGGTTGGCATGCCTTGGCGCGGTAGGTGTGGTCGGGCATGATTTGCCATTGGCACAGGGTGGGTGCGGCTAGCATGGTTGGCATGTCTTGGCGCGGTAGGATGTGGGTCGGCATGATGAGCCATTGGCACAGGGGTGCTGCTAGCATAGTTGGCATGCCTTGGCGCGGTAGGATGTGGCTGGCATGATGAGCCATTGGCACGTGCGGTGTGAGAATTAAGGTTTTGGTTTGTCGAAACCCTAATTAGCATTTAAAAAAAAGGTACTCTGGTAATTTTCTCGCAGACAAATTAAAGAGTTCAATAAATGTGCTTGGTTTGGACATTATTACTCAAGTTCTGTGACGTCACTGTCTGACTAGGGTTTTACGACTTTACCCCTAAGTTAAAAACCACCATCAACATTAAGTCCCATGCTTAGCTCGGAACATGTGCCTTGTTGCGAGGTAAGCATATGATGGTGACAGACGAGGACAGAATCGAAACGTAGGACATGCAAGATGGTCAGGAAAGTCCGACTAACCTTATTCGAGAGGTAAGGTGTAACACCTCGTGTTTTTAGCATGGCGCATGCTAAAGGATGCGCAATGGCCTGAGATGAAGTTTCATCCAAAGCTTCCGTTGCGTAGGAAAACGAACATTGGTTGGATGCTCATACTTCCCATCAAGGTGTTCGACATAGGCTAAAAACCCGAGTGTCGTAATTTAGCTCAAGAGGAGTCCATTTTGATGGGAAATGACCCAAATATCAAGACATGTTGATATATAGATCCACATGGTCACAAGAATTTAGCCAAATTCCATCGTTTAGGGCCTCAAAAGGTCGTTTTTGCCGTTTTAAGAAAGTTTTGCTTACTTAATAAGGCCTTCTCAGAACAAGGGTAAGTTGGGAACAGTGTGGAAGCTAAGTTAGATGCACCATGCTCCACGAGTATGCTTGCAAGGGCAAATGGACGTGGATTTTCCTAGCCTTAAGGCCCGGATCGTAGCTTCATCATGGCGCACCGGGGGAGTTACGGCCTGCCGGGCAACGCGCCAAAGGCGTAATTTTCCGGTCCGTCACAGTTGGTATCAGAACAAGTTCCGAGAAAACTCTAGGGACTTGTGCGGAGTGGACTCATTGGCAAGTATTTTCCTTAATGAAAACTTAAAGTTGGAGAGTAGGCCAACTTTTGCGCGGAAAGAGTTTGTAACTGCTTGGACAATTATTATGCGAATCGAGTTGAGCTTGTTTAAGTATTGTGAGTTTGCCTGGCCTAAGTGGCACCCCACTTACGAGTGGATATCCGGAAGATCGTCAGGGGCGATGGGTAGACAATGGGACTGATCATCCCCACACGTTGGAAACAGGCCAACGATGTGCGTTGTCAGGCCCGACTAGCATCCCACTTACTACTGGCAACCTGGATGACCGACAGGGACGGTGGGCAACTGGAAGTTGTTCCACACAGTACTGCAAAAAGAAGTGGCACGTTGCGTTATACTCGTGCCAAACCTTTGGCACCAACCTTGTGAACTTTAGGGACTCCTGAGTGTGTAGTATGGGATGCACATTTGGGATACCCGGTCGAGATATCCTCTTGGCACTGGCTAATTGCGATTCTTGGTATTGTTGTGGGCACTTTTGGATTCCTGGGCAGGCGGTATGGTACGGTTGCTCAGAAGGTCTAAATTGTTGTTCACGATAACGTGAAGAAACCCGTGATTTCTGAGCATCTGGTATGGGACTTTTGCTCAGGAAATCCAAACCGAGGAGATTGTCCACAATAGTTTTTGTTTTGAATTTCGGGGATGAAATTCTTTAAAAGGTTGAAGAGGGTAACACCCCGTGTTTTTAGCATGGCGCATGCTAAAGGATGCGCCATGGCCTGAGATGAAGTTTCATCCAAAGCTTCTGTTGCGTAGGAAAACGAACATTGACCCTTGGCCAATGTGTTCACAATGTTCAACCAACATGGATGCACATCGGGTTGGAACCGGACAGCCAACATGGCTGCACATCGAGTTGGAAGTGGACAACCAACATGGTTGCACATCGGGTTGGAACCGAAAAGCCAACATGGCTGCACATCGAGTTGGCAGCGGACAGCCAACATGGATGAACATCGGGCTGGTAATGTACAACCAACATGGCTGGACATCGGGTTGGCAGCGGACAACCAACATGGCTGGACATCAGGTTGGCAGTGGACAGCCAACATGGATGGACATCGGGCTGGTAATTTACAGCCAACATGGCTGGACATCGGGTTGGCAGCGGACAGCCAACATGGCTGGACATCGGGTTGGCAGTGGACAGCCAACATGGACGGGTATATGGCAACAGCCATGAATAGTAAAAGTGGGGAGTTGATGAATGATTTTTCCTCCCCTAATCAAAGTTGTAAAAATGTTAAGTTAACATATATAGGGAGGGGTACTTGGTTGAAGGTGCATATACAGACCATGCATTAAGTGAGATAGCCTAAGAAATGTACAACCATCACGGCTGGACATTGGAGTGGCCTATGGGCCAAAGATGGAAGTACAGCCATCACGGCCCTTCACGAGACCTGGCTCAGTAAATGTTCAGCCGTCATGGACGGAAAATGAAACTGGCATGTGAGCCATAACTAAATATACAGCCATTACGGCCATACATCGTAGTTGGCCAGAATGGTAAGGTGCGGCCATCATGGCATGGGGAGTTGATGAATGATTTTTGGTCCCCCAATTTAAGTTGTAAAAATGTCATTTTTACATATATAGGGAGGGGTAGTTGGTTGATGGTGCATATTCGGACTATGCACCAAGTAAGCTTCATAGCTTAGCCGGAAGAGTATAAATGATGCCTAAAGCTCATTTATAGTTGCGTAGCCTCGCGAAGAGGGCATTTGATGCTTAGGCATCGTTATGCCATATTGCGGACCAAACATGCATCACTTGGATGCATTTCGACGGAACGGCCTATACGGACTAGGCCATTTCCATTATTGCTTGGCCATGGCCTAGCAAACGAGTTGGAATAAGTTGCTTTTCCCTTCGTGGATGAACTACGGTCTGTGCTTGATCCCTTTAGAGTAGGGAAGGGTACATAGGCAGCCGCAATGAGTTGCATCATTTCCAGTCCAACACTTTGTCGCTCATATCATCTAACTGTGAGATGATTGAGACATTCTGGCCTCTCATATCATCTGGCTCGGTAGCTCGACGCAAGAGATGATTGTGAACAAACTTGATGAGGCAAGTTGCATTCCATTCACTGCATGCTCATACTTCCTATCAAGGCGTTCGATATAGGCTAAAAACCCGAGTGTCGTAATTTAGCTCAAGAGGAGTCCATTTTGATGGGAAACGACCCAAAGATCAAGACATGTTGATATATAGATCCACATGGTCACAAGAATTTAGCCAAATTCAATCGTTTAGGGCCTCAAAAGGCCGTTTTTGCCGTTTTAAGAAAGTTTTGCTTACTTAATAAGGCCTTTTCAGAACAAGGGTAAGTTGGGAACGGTGTGGAAGCTAAGTTAGCTGCACCATGCTCCACGAGCATGCTTGCAAGGGCAAATGGACGTGGATTTTCCTAGCCTTAAGGCCCGGATCGTAGCTTCATCATGGCGCAGCGGGGGAGTTACGGCCTGTGGGGCAACGCGCCAAAGGCGTAATTTTCCGGTCCGTCACATAAGGAGAGTTCATGATCTCGTGTTTTGCGGCCTTGCGTAAATTCTACTCGCGGAGTTATTGGCTGGACCGTGGAGTGGTAGAGGCATTTGTTGGCAGTGATGCAAACAGTTGGCGTTGACTTGGCTTGGTCGTACGCAATCTTGGCTAGGCTAGGAAACACGGAGTTGTTGCTGGTTTGTCTTGGTAAGCCGTTGGTATTGACCTGTCTTGGAATGGATCCATAGACGTTGTACTGGCTAGGAAGGGAGCCGCAGTCGTTGGATCGGCTTGGAAGGGAGTCGCAGTCGTTGGATCGGCTTGGGATGGAGCCGCAGACGTTGTACTGGCTAGGAAGGGAGCCGCAGTCGTTGGATCGGCTTGGGATGGAGCCGCAGACGTTGTACTGGCTAGGAATGGATCCGCAGTCGTTGTACCGGCTAGGAATAGAGCCGCAATCGTTGGATTGGCTTGGGATGGACGATGGCTTGGCTTTGCATGGCGTGGACTGCTTGGCGCTATGAAGTGCTCGCCATCGTAACCTAGTTGTCTCCTTTCATGCGTGGCCCAGATAGGAAATCCTTTCCTTATTCAAATCCCAAAGAATCACGTTCATACGAAAATTGTTAGCTTTCCTCCTCATGTTATACCGCCGGTTTCGTGGGGTGATGGCAACTTGCTTAAATTAGGGTTTGGCATGCCGAAACCCTAATTAATGCCTCCTTACTAAAATCGTTGTAGAATTTTCATATGAACTCGGATTTTGACGGTCCGCCCCTCCATTCGACCGTAAAAGAATTTCCTATCTCCTAACGAGTGAATATTTAGGTTTTGAGTTCGTCTAGGAGGCGAAAACATCCCGACAGTAAAACTCAGGGAGAAATCAGGAGGGCTGTTGCGGGCCTGAGGTGGCATAGTTGCACCCAGTCCTCTATTCTCGTTCATAGATCAGGAAGGAACCTTTATTCTGTTCAAACTTTGGAAACTCCGCCCGCATGAAAAGAGGTATCGACCCTCTTCTGCTTTCTGTTGCTCGTCTGGATCCGTGCTTTCGTTTGCAGTGTCTATCCAGTGGATTCCAAAATTTACCAAACTTCATTGCATTTTTGGGATGGATGGATGGATGGATGGATGGATGGAATATATGCTCGGTAATGATTACGTCGGATCTAATCTTGGAGATTGTGGTTGCGTTGTCGGTCCATCCTTGACTTTAGGTTGTTCAGTGTCTGACCCTTCTGATAGCGATGATGATATGTTGTGGATGATTGTATGGTAGAAATCTTCCGAACCCATAAGATGAAATAGATGAGTTGAGAGGCTAACTATTGCCGATGTGCCGCTATCAAGTCTTCAAGGACTTTGTTCCCAGAGATATCCTTTGAACCGGCTTATGAATCTTGGACTATCGTATGGATGGGACGGGGTGAGCAGTCCCCAGTCAAACTCATGTTGGATCCGATGGCATGGCCGAATATGTGAATGTATCCTTGTGGCGTGCTTTTGGAGTCTTCGATGCGCATGTACGGCTTCATGTTGAGAAATTCTTGCAGATCGTTAAACTTCGGCAGCGATGATGTTGAAAATCAGACATAACCAGGTTGAGGGGAGTGAAGGCGCCCTATGCTAGTAGTCCCCATGTGTAGCTTACTTTCATTGTATCACCCTGAATCCATGTCTACGGGATTTGATATGAGCTTATTGTACTCTTCTGGATGTGACGCATGGCTCCCTCTGTTTCTTCAGGAAAATGTTTCAGCCGCGTCTCTGGAGTTTTATCATGAGTCTTTGATAGCGAAGGGATTCCGTGTAAACCCCTCAGTCCCCAAGTATGGCTTATATGTTTCCATCTTGTAAGGTCAGGGGGTTAACCATGACAAATATATCACCATCTCGTGCGTTCGTACTGGTGATTTTGTTACTTCTTCCATGTGAGACTAAATATGGAAGAGCACGGGTTACCTTTGTAGTGATTGTTGCTGCGGTGAAGCTCTGGCTAGTTTCAAAAATGAGCGGTAATAGCTCTTGGTAGTAGATGTAATCAGACGAGACCACATTTGTCGTGGGAACAAAGTAGGTTGGCTGGAATTGTATGAGTATCCATGAAAGTAAAGGATTGGATGGATGCGTAAGCGAGCAAACTGTCCATGATCACGAGTTTTGGCGGGATGGATCAAAAGTTGGCCATGACTACAAAGACTGGCTGGCTGCGATCATGATCCTTGACATGGTGATTGTGGTGGCACGACCCTTTGCAGGAAGGATTGGCGTTGAAGCGGCTTCGGCTCTTGAAGAGGACGTTGAAACTTAAAGAGCCAAACGTTGAAGCTTTGGTTTCGGATCCGGAGGACGTTAAAGAGGAGCGGCTACGTCAATCAGCGTTCTGTCAAATTGGACACCCTTTACGCGAACAGTGGTTAGGAGTCCCCAGTTTCATTTATCAATCGCGTTTTCCAAGAGAAGTTGGGGTTTGGGAACGGCTTCCTGGCTGGAAACAGCTTCTTTCTTGATGCAGTGCGGTTGAGGGATGCAAATATGTCTTGACGCTACAACTTGGAGAAATATAGAATTTCACATAACTGTTTCATTATAGACTGCACGACTTTGTGGGTGAAGTCCTCAGAAATCACGCAGCTCCTGACGAGAAGAGGGTCTCTGTGAACTCAGGAGGGTTGTTGATTTCCTTTGCTTTTGATTTTGGAGAAGTCGTTCCTGATCTTTACGTGTGATGAAATTGGATTGTTGATTCTCTTCTACTGGGCGTTCAAGAGCAACGCTGGAAGGATGCAAGCTGCTGGCGCTGGGAAAATACAAGCTCTTAGCGCTGGAAAGATGCAAGCTATTGTAAAGGTGCAAGTTGTTAGCGATGGATCGGCTTGGAATGGGCGTTGGCTTGTACGCGGCTTGACTTGGCGCGACTTGGACGCGGCTGGGATGCGGAAGGAAGGCTTGGGTGTTGAGGAGGATGAAGGCTGTTGGTGCTGACCAGGGTGTGGTATTGTGGTCGGTATGTCTTGCGCATGCTTTTTGGCATGCGCGTGCGGCATGTGTGCCTGGTAAGTGCGTCTGGCATGCGCGTCCGGTAAGCGCGTCTGGTGAGCGCGTCTGGTATTGTCTTGGACGCGGAATGTTGGTGCTGGAACTTTGGCTACCAATCGGTGATGATAGCGCTGGTGGCTTCAGGCCGTGGGACGGTGGAGACGGCACTTGGAAAGCTTACAGGATGGATCACAAAATGCTGGTGTTAGCGGTAGAAATAAAGTGGGCAAGCATATTCCATCTATATACCCCAGCGTTTCTCTTTCAATTTGTTCTCTTGTTTTCTTGTTGGTACAAACCCTAGCCATAGGTATGCCTTCCATAAATCTGTAGAAATATTTTTCTTCTGGACTGGTGTAAACCCTAGCCATGGGTATGCCTTTCATAAACTTGTGGAAATACTTCGTCATAAAGATTCCTTTTCGAATACCACCGTAGTAACGTCGGCTACCTCATGAATAGTGACGGGTAATCATTATCGTGCAAAGTAGGCACGTACGGGTAGGCGACTGTGTTTTTTTTTTTGAAAGGCAAACAAAGCGTCTGGTTCATGGTTCGGTTTTTCTGGTTTTTTGATTGATGGGCGATCGCTTTTTATAAGAGTTTTGGATTATTTTGGAACAATGGTCTTTTGGTATGCTAAAGTTTGAATCGGAAGTGTAAGTAGCAAATCGTCTGAGAAAGTTGTGGAACCGTGAATATTGCATGATGGTGGAAAGCATGAGAACAATATGGCTATCGTTTTTTACCATCTCTGTGAAAACTCGAAGTAATAGACCATGTATTTTGTCTAGCAAGACTTACTCGGTTTTTCGGATTTCTTGACAAAAAATGAATATTAAGGTGTAAGTCCGAGTTTTGTGGGAAGCACCGTCGTGATTGTAGAAAGTCCCCCTGTCGTCTCGAGTCATCCGATAACCGAGTCGTCGATCCCTGGGCGGATCGTTTGCTTCTATCATCTTGGAAGTCCCCAGTCACCTCTTGTCGTGTATGGTAACTGAGTCGCCTGGTAACTGAGTTGATGATCCCTAAGCGAATCGTTTGCTTCTATCACCTTCGAAAGTTCCCAGTCGTCCCTTGTCGTGTCACGACTGGTAATCGGCCGCCTGGTAGATGATTCGTCGATCCCTGTGTGAATCGTTTGATTCTATCATCCTGACGTCTGGGTTGAAGTATGAGACCGAGGATTGAAAATTGACATTGTAACCGAAAGATCAATCTCCCACTGTGGTCGCCAATTGTTTGTGGGCGAAAATGGTTTCTGCTGATTTCGGTAATTTCGGTGTGTGGGTGAGAAAAGAATTTAAACCCTAAACAATGTACTGTAAGGGAGTACTTTAGATTCGAAAGATCAATCTGTACAAGTCCGGCCTAAACCAAGAAATGGCCGTTCCAGACTTGCTTCGCTCACAAAGTGGAGGAGAATGGGTTGGTTTTGGGGAGGGAAGCAAGGAAAGTGGTGAGACCGGAATAATTGATTCTGGAAGAGTAGTTATGTTACGACTTGTATCAGAAAGTGGGAAGCTAACAGATGGGAAAGTTAGGAAACTGAACTTGTTGTTCGGTGGAAATAGGTAAGACCTATTTATACAAGTCGAAGTGAAACGTACTCTGGTCTCATTAAGGAATGGAAAAATGGGTGAATAAATGGGAGGAGGTGGTAACGTTAACGCATGGAATTGATGGTCCATAAAACCGTTAACGCATGGAATTGATGTTCCATAAAACCGTTAACGCATGGAATTGATGTTCCATAAAAAGAATGTTTCACCATTAACTCCCTGTATTTACTAACCGCCTCATCCTTATGACACTTCCTTATGACGGGCGTAGTGTACGCCGCACGCTGTAAACCGCCAAACCAATACCCAAAGAGGATCCCCGGTTTGTGATGTGTTGATGTCTCGAATGTTTTTGTGAAAAACATGTAGCATGTTGTTGTTGCACGGCAAGTCGCACCGGGAGACTTGCCGGCCAGTGACCTTCGACGGTCGAGATTTTGCATCTTAAGAGGAAAGATAGCCGTTGATCGTTGCACGTTTTCGTTTTGGTAGCCGCGTAGGGAAGGCCAGCATGGTGACGCGTTTAGGTTGGCATGCCGTTGGCATGGCATGGTTTGGCGTGGCCAAACTTAGGTTTACGGGCCAAAGGTTACCATGCGTCATCTGGTAACCTTGGATGGTTAGGATTTGCTCATGGGATTGAAGGGGGACCGTTGATCGTTGCACGCCTTCGTTTTTGGTATCCGCGTAGGGAAGGCCAGCATGGTGGCGCGGCTAGGTTGGCATACCGTTGGCATGGCATGGTTTGGCGTGGCCAAACTTAGGTTTTCGGGCCAAAGGTCACCATGCGTCGTCTGGTAACCTTGGATGGTTAGGATTTTCTCCTGGGATTGAAGGGGGACCGTTGATCGTCGCACGCCTTCGTTTTTGGTAGTCGCGTAGGGAAGGCCAGCATGGAGGCGCGTCTAGGTTGGCATGCCGTTGGCATGGCATGGTTTGGCGTGGCCAAACTTAGGTTTTCAAGCCAAAGGTTACCATGCGTCGTCTGGTAACCTTGGATGGCTAGGATTTGCTCCTGGGATTGAAGGGGGACCGTTGATCGTCGCACGCCTTCGTTTTTGGTAGCCGCGTAGGGAAGGCCAACATGGTGGCGCGGCTAGGTGCGTTTGGCATGGTGGGGCCAAGGGCTTAGCATGCCATTGGCACATGGTGCGGCTAGTATGGCTAGGGCCAAGGCAAGGTGCGGTTTGGCTTGGCATGGTGGGGCCAAGGATTTGGTATACCGTTGGCACATGGCACGGCTAGCACGGCTAGGGCCAAGGCAAGGTGCGGTTTGGCTTGGCATGGTGGGGCCAAGGGTTTTGCATGTCGTTGGCACATGGTGGGCTAGCATGGCTAAGGCCAAGGCAAGGTGCGGTTTGGCTTGGCATGGTGGGGCCAAGGGTTTTGCATGCCATTGGCACATGGCGCGGCTAGCATGGCTAGGGCCAAGGAAAGGTGCGGTTTGGCTTGGCATGGTGGGGCCAAGGGTTTGGCATGCCGTTGACACATGGCGCGGCTAGCATGGCTAGGGCCAAGGCAAGGTGCGGTTTGGCCTTGCATGTGGGGCCAAGGGTTTGGTAGGTGTGGCTGGCATGGTTGGCATGCCTTGGCGCGGTAGGTGTGGCTGGCATGGTTTGTCATTGGCACAGGGGTGCGGCTAGCATGGTTGGCATGCCTGGCATGATGAGCGCGGTAGGTGTTGGTTTGGCATGATTTGCCATTGACACGTTTGGGGTGCGGCTAGCATGGTTGGCATGTCTTGGCGCGGTAGGATGTGGATGGCATGATGAGCCATTGGCACAAGATGGGGTGCGGCTAGCATGGTTGGCATGCCTTAAAGGCGCGGTAGGATGTTCTTTGGCATGATGAGCCATTGGCACGTGCGTGTGTGAGAATTAGGGTTTTGGCTTGTCGAAACCCTAATTAGCATTTAAAAAAGGTACCCTGGTAATTTTCTGTGGAAGCTAAGTTAGACAAATTAAAGGGTTCAATAAATGTGCTTGGTTTGGACATTATTACTCAAGTTTACGTAACAAGGCGTTTCATTGGCGTATTTTCCTTAATGAAAACTTAAAGTTGGAGAGTAAAACCACCGTGGCTCTTGGGAAATTTTAGCTTTCTTAACCGAGTGGTTCCGAGTGGTTGCTTGCGGTGTTTTTACTTAATGTTGATGTTGTTTTGGAGTATGCGACGTATGCTATAAAGCTTGAACATTGATCATCAGCGGATTAGTTTCTCATATGAGGCCAATGTCATTTTTGTTCACTATTTATGTAGGCTCTTTAGTATCTTTCAGTTTTTAGTTGACATCTTTGGGCTAATCTTATTTGCGCAGCCAAAGTCATGCCATGAATGCAACGGGAGTCTTTGTGAATGTACCCCCAATAGAGACCATTTGAGCAATAGGAGAGGGTTGACGTTAGTGGACGGTGTTGAAGCCAAAATCATACCATGAATGAAATGGGAGGCTACATGAATGCACCCCCCAATAGAGACCATTTGAGCAATAGAAGAAGGTTGGCGTTAGTGAAAGGTGTTGAGTGCAACTACATTCTCACATGTTTGTCTATTTTATACAAAACCTCTTAATACATTTTTAATTGATGATCCTTTAAAAGAAAATGCATTTTCCTTTTAGTTTAATGTCATTTGTTCATTTTTGTTCCATAATCTATTTTATTCCTCTCTGTCATCGAAATAGATTCGGATACTACTGGTCCTTGAGATAATATGATTGTTCTTCCTTACGATCTTCACAATACATATTTGGAGGTGTATTAGGCTGGCCTCATAAAAAAAATTACTTTATGTTGTTGGCAAGACATAATGCTATTCCCCTCTCTCCTTTGCACTCTTAATGCAAGTAATAGATTGGAAACTAACCTACTGGGTTTGTAGAATTGTAATTCTATAAATTCTAACTCGGATTGTAAGTTAGATTAAAAATGGAAACCAACCTGAAAATAGTTTAGCTGCATAAGGTTTTATATTCATCAATTGCGCTCCAGTAATGAAAAGCTGCATATTTATTCCTATTCAGTTTTTGGCTAAATTTAAATCCTGGAGGATTCACTAATTTTGAATTAGAGATTTGGTGTTAGTTACAAGTTTCTCATATTTTTTTTTTTTTTTGAATTGTTATTTAAAAATCTAATGGATCTGGAAAGATAAGTAAGATTTAGCTTAACAAACCTATCAATCAAGATAAGTAAGATTTAGCTTAACAAACCTATCAATCAATATATCTTCCATTTTGTGACCGCAAAATGGATTAATTTGATAAGGATCGGAAGATTCATTCAAACACCTATCCGTTCCCGTGTCGTTACAGCATGGGTTAATCCCTAGTACCACTAATAAAGAAGGGAGAGGTTAATTAAACTAAAGAATGGACAATAGTTACGGTAGTTGGGACGGAAGTGGAGTTTTTAGTGAAGCTTAAAAACGAGTTTTCAAATGCACTTGTAACAGTATACATTTGTGTCACATATCCTAACATGTTCAATCTTAAATAACGGAATTCAACTTACAGTATATGATAAAACATGAGGGTATCCAAGTAATTTTGTCCATTATCTTATCTTAGGATTTTTATTTATGCATATGATATTCATACGGCGCATCTCATCTCTCTTTCTGTCTCTCTCAAGATTCATGCAGTTGATGAATACATTGAATCATTGAAGACCTACACTTGAATAGTGGGAAGCTACAGTTAAATCCAAAACGAAATCTCGGCCGAGATATGCCGATTTTGGATCATTCCAGCGATTTTTCCGGACAAAACTCGTTCGGTGAAATTGTTGTTTCTGTTTACTCTATAGCCGAAATCGGAAAAATCGCCGAGATTTCGGCCAAGACGGCCAAAATCGACTACACTGCCTATATCAAATGTTCAAATCGTATTTCCTCCATAATTAAACTTAATGTGTTGAAGTAGAAACAAAATAGGAAATAATAGAAAAGGGGAACCTCTTATTGATTAGATATAAGTTACATGCTACATATATTTAATATCCTCTATATGTAAGTTACGAGGTAAATTCTGGTTACATCTATATGCACCGCACATACATGGGCCCAAGGCCCTACAACATAAATCTAATAATTATTCAAAAATAAAACCACAGAGATCTGATTTTATTTATACGCGGGCTTCTATTGCTTTAACATTCACTACATAATTCGTTAAGAACCATAGAACTACTTCTATATGGAACCACTTCGTAAAACAGGAACCGTTGTGAAAACAGGATACCTTCCTTGTACGCTCATGTAAAGAGGTCTAGCCGCGTTAAATAAGCTTCTACCATGTACAAAGGTTTTCTCATGAATAACTTAACATTATCCACGAACCATCAAGCAGTTTTGAAGTTCGGCTATATCCAAAACTTAATCAGTTCGTGAACTAGCAAAATTAATTCGTGGACAATATAAGTTTTTGTAGTTCATGAAGTATTTTTCGCAGATTGTGTACTAGTAAAAATTAGCTTATGAACGTTAATGTAACTTGATGTTTTTAGCATATTATTCCCCAATCATAGTTTGTTGAACAATAAATTGTCCTCAACCTTTTATAAGATAAATCCTTTGATCATTTAATGCTTGAACTCATGTTTCGGGAATAGTAAATTACTAGCTTGAACTCCAATTTATCGTCTCAGTAGATATAATGGTAGAAGTGATGTGTAAATAGGATAGTCAGTCTTCACATAGCTTTGTTGATGAAGTTCTAGCAAATGTCATCATGCTCTCCAGCCTTCAAGTATTATTCAGTGAATTCTTATACGCAACTACTCAAAATTAATCTTAGTCCAATAGTGACATTAGCAAACTATAAATCAAGATATACTGTAGTTTTGTTCATCTAATATTGAAAACAAGCTTGACATACCAATACTTGCGCGTTTAACCAAGAGTCTAAAAATCTCCCTTTTTTGTCAATTTTAGTGACAAAACCGTCAATTACATATGGATGGATTTAAAGTAAAATAAATATTCAACTCATTCTCCTTAATGATTTTGATTTATTGAATCTTCAACATCATGAATTTTTCGTTCTTCAAGTTCTTCTATGGTTCTGCATATGTTTGTTCAACACCCATTGTTGAAGATCCGTAGCTTGATAACAACATTGAAAATACTCTGATTTGAGTTTTAGTATTCAAGCACTCAAGTTGTTATCAAGGTAGTCAATATCGGTTATATCGGCTGATATTATCGGTTTTTATCGTGTATCAGAACAAACCTTTACGATATCTAAAATATCGACGATACAAGGATCAAACGATAAAAAAACTTGTATAGGCCGGTATAAACCGATATATCGGGTTCACTGATACACTGATAATATAGGTAAGAATGGTTTGGTAGAATAAATTGTTTATAATTTGAAAAAATTCCTCCTAATCGTCTTCTTCCTCTGTACACTTGAAAACTCAATCTGATTCAGTAAAGAAATTTCCAACTATTTTATTTTTCAATGTGAGTTGAAATTAGCTAAGACAATGATGAAAATGAACGAGGGTTACTTGGAATGGATAATGAAATGGGATTGAATTTTTACTGTGAAGCTTTTGAACTTGAGAATTAATGCATCATATGGTACCAAATTCTTTAGACTAAAACATTTATAAATATTTAAAATTCTAGGCTTAATGATATATCACATATAAAAACCGATATAATATTCTATATAGGTGTATCAGACCCGGCCAATACGATAACGGTACATGATATTTATTACTTTGGTTGTTATGCCAGCATAATATATTTACCTACCTTAAAGTTTATTGTACGTACCAAAAACTTTGATTTGATTACTAAAGTCGACTTTGTTATGTTAGCTTAGGAACATATAAATGTTTAGGATTTCTCTTGTTACTCATGAAGAACCTGAAGACGTATTGCCACCAACGAACACATCATAGCTTCAGTTCGAGGTCACCAACAACAGACTTAATTTGCTTCATTTTTATCTTTGTTTTTTTCAGGTCGGTATTTATTGAAAACATAACTTACGAAGTAAAGTTTGTTTACTTGTCTCTGAGATTGGTGACCTGGTCATTTTACTATGATCAAAGTATTAAGGAATGATATATTAGTTATTTATACAACTTGCGTATATGGATCTATGAAGTATAGTTTATCTATGGGCTTCGTGAATCGACATTATATTAATTGGTAATTCGTTATTATTTAGTGTATTGAACTTTCGGATGAACTCAAACCTTGAAATTATGTTTGAAAGCATTTTCATAAACATAGTTTAAGGAAGTAGACTTGCGAAACTCTTTTATTAGTTGAAAGTTGAATTCAAGACCGCTTCTATATTTTCGATAGGTTTTATCTTCGGGTTTATGTAAACATCGAGATGTACACGGATTGAACTTGGAATGTTTATAACATATCGAGATAGTAATTTGAATATGTGTTAAACTCATATATATTAATGTTAAATTATTTTACTTTGATACTCAAGGCAAGATTCAGAAACTAATTTCCAATACAATCTTAGATATTTAAATATATATGCTTACAATATCCCAGAGGTTTGCATATATATAGGTACTATATTAGTAAAGTATATGAAACTATTCTAGCTAATATGAGTTGTCAACTATGAGTGACATCTGTTTATTAGTTGGAATACCGTTGGCATTTGACAATCTCAAAAATAATATTGTTTGCATATCTTTGAGAATATTCAGAATTTTTATACCTTGTTTTCCAAATAAGCCGTGGTCGTAACACTACAAATAGTGGAGCTTGATTTCTTACAAACCCATCCCTTAAATACACTACTTGATTGATTGTGTGAGAAGCCAACTCTTTGATAGATGAGAGTAATCTAATTAGGTGTGTTGCCTTTGTTTAAAGTATTTTTTGGGATCAACAAGATTTTAGTAGTACCGTTAACAGGAAACTAAATTGTATCGTTACTTTAGTTTTCTATTAGTTGATTTGATTGACTAACGGTATAATTATCCTTCATAGATCAAACTTGTTTATCCGAAATTCCTTCACTTTTGATATAAGACCACTCAAGTTTGTCTGAGGATTTACTATTACATGTCTCATGATTCAAGATCTATAGATAGAACTTTTGATCAATCAACGCCAACAGACTCTGTTCTATATGTGTTGATCATTAGTAGGAATCAAGTTGTTTGTGCAACGGTTTCTTTGAAGATTGAAATTGAAAAAATTGAAGACTTTTCTTTCTTTGATTGTTTATGTTTGTGATTCTTCTTGCATACTTGATTCTTTGGGATCCAAAAAATCAGTTTATTTAGATAGACTTAAGACTTATTGTCAAGATCGAACAAACTATCTAGTTACTTTTCCTCGTAGACTTGCTTAGATAGAGCTTATTCATTGAGATAGATTATTTCAATAATCATTGTCTTGGCGTGATCTTTGACCAAAGGAGTTTATATTGAATAAAAGGAAGATATTTTACTCTACTTTGTTTCTGATGAAAATCGTGATTTGGGTGATTCATAAGTAAGTTGGTTACTAAAACAAATTTAGTTCTTTTTGGTTTCAGGTTACGATCTGAATGAGTTGAGAGCGGAAATTTCGCAGTAGGTGAAACGGATCAAGGTAGTATATTTTGTCTTGGGATTCACATGTGCAGATCAGATGTACGCACAGAGATATTGAAAAAATTGAGTAACTAAAGGTAGTTTACTTGGTATCAACTATAGGAAGTTGCAGTAGTCAATTTGTATAACGTCTTAATTTTGAGAGTACTCAAATTTGGACAAGGTCCCAGGATTTTTCTTCCAGTTCCTCGTTAACAAAAACTTGTGTGTCGTGCTATTACTTTACTTTCCGCATTATAGTTATGTTTATATTTATAATTAAGTAACTATTGTTACCATTTACTTGGTCTCTTAATGAACCACGCCTTTAAGAGATCATCAAGACTAAAGATTATATACCAGCTTTTAAGATGAGTCCACAAGTTTAGCAACTTAGCATATCCATCATGGAGAGATTAAAGGTACAAATCTCACAGCCGCACTCCCCTACAAAGATATAGAAATTAGTACAAGTTCAAAGTTAAACTCCCTCTCCTTTGTTCTCATTCTCAAAGATAACAACAAAGGCGACATTTCTCAAAAAAATATGTAAAAAAAAAAAAAAAAAAAAACCTTTGTTCTTACCCCGGTTATGATCTATATTACTTATGAGAAAAATAAAATCATCAAAAATTTACTCCTCTTAAGCGAGTTATGGAAAAAGAGTAGAAAACTTAACTTTTGAGATACAAGTATGAGACCGTTTTCTAATCACCCAAAGATATATCAATCCAAAAACCATCTCATGGTATAAGCGATACAAAAAAGATAATAAAGATCAAGTATTGCAATCGTCATCATCAGCAATTTTTTTTTACTAAATACATTTCATAAATTGGTAAATGATAAACACGAAGTAATAATGCAAAAAGAAAATATTAATGAACTACTTCATACTATATTTTTTCGTCCTTTTACAAAATAAATAAATAAGAACAAATTCTTACAATGAGTAAACTTAAAAATAAACAGAGACATATCAGAGAGACTAAGATGCTGCAGGTTCTTCTTCCTCGCTATCAACATCGATTTGACCATTAACATTATTTAGTAAGTACACCTTGTCCATCCGGTTTCCCAACACTTTTTGACTCCTAGCGGCGAGATTACCCGAGATTACCCTGACCCTCGGCGAATTGAGCCCTCCTCCGCGTGATACCGTCAGCCAACCAGATTTCGTGACGGTGAGCTTCCACTACAAAAATGATATACTATATTTGGTAAATAAAAAAGATCTAAAGAAGGAAAACAAGGAAAAAAAAACTCGGATTGTAATAGACTACATAAGAAATAGTCTACGCTGTTTTAAAGGAGAAAAACATGAATATTTAACAGATTTTTACCTTGGTTGACCGGAGCGATAGCCACATAGATAACTTTCTTCGAATGCTTTGTAGGTGGATATCCATTACGTGTCATTTTTCATTACAAACATTTTCTTCGAAAAGAGTTGCAAATCTCTGATGTTTATAAGAATTTGATTTTGTCTTTTTCATATTCTTCTTTTTTCTTTAAGTATAAATTTGCTCCTTTAGGTAAGGTTTCGCTGATTCCTTGCCATATACATAATTTTCAGTTACCATTGAAACACAAATATCATTAGAAGGAAGCATTTTTGGAGGATCCATGATTAATCTTCAAAGATATGTACAATAATGTCACCTAAGGATCATGGATAAATAGTTACTCCAAAAACTTATTTTCTAAGAATTTCGAAAAATAATTAGAACCAAAACAAAGAACGATGTAGATCCACTTATAGTTTCGGAATGTCCTTAGCAATTCAAGAGCGATCATGAACTAGTATACCAAACTTAGTTTCGAATTACTAAAAATAGTTACTCTTTGAAAAAATAAATAAATTAAGTTTGTAAATTTAGACAAGATTAGAATTTTCTATTTTCACTATTATTACACAAATCAAAGGTGGATTAAGAAGAATCAAAAGTGGATTGAGAGTGCTAATTGATAAAAAAAATGTGTCATACAATATTTATATGATAGTTTCATGGACATCAATCCCTTGGCAGAATAATCACTAGTTTAAATATCAACATTATGATAAGATAAATTGATTTTAGCGCATAATTTCTTAGCTTGTTATGTGGTTATTCTCATGTATCCTGGTCTTGAATCTTGCCTTAGGAAATGGAGGAAGGGAGGATTATTCATATATCATAAGAAGTGTTGATACTTATGTCAAGTATCTGACACCCTATAAATTCCGTGACTAAAACTAAGTCCGGAATCTCGCAGTGCCATCATCGTAGGTCCAGATTTTTATTTCTCAAATAAGAACTACTTAAAACTTCGAAAATCTCAAACACATACTAAAGTATATAAATAATGTAGTTGCAGGAAATCCCACAACACACCCCTTGTGATATTATGATAATATTTTCTAGATCTAAACTTATTTGATAATCAAAATAAAGATAAAAGTGCTAAAATTATAAAATGGAACAAGGATTTTTTACATGGTTCGATCAATGTGATCTACATCCATGGTTCTTCACTAGTGATTTTTGTAATTACATGAGTTTACATTTATAATCTCCATTAATGAGTATTTGGAGCTTTCTAGATCTAGTTTTGAGGAAGAAGATGATAAAGAAAATAACCTCTCTCTCTACAAAATTGTCTCTCTTCCTAAAAAGATCTCTCTCTTAACAAAATGTCTCCTCCTTTTCTCTCTCCTGCTCTCCTCTTTATATAGGTGTTTACATATTGGATGACAGCTACTAGGGCCCCTATTTTCGGATCTAGCTTGCGGTAACCTCGCGAGCTTGTAAATGTTAATTTCGCAAATATCTTTAATTTCGCTAAATTACCACACTTTACTCATGTTTACACTGTTGTCATATGTTATGTCATTCATGTAATTATTTTACGACGTCCTCGCAATCGTTGTTGATGAGATTTTCGCTGGTGTGTCATTGTTGCGATATTTGGATCCTACAAATAATATTTTCAAATTATACTTGTATGAATATGAACATAGCCCCCGCATAAACGAACACGATTAATTCATCCCATTCAACCCTTCAAAAAAAATTGTTTCCTTTTCCGTACTATTTTTTTAATCTTATTTTGTCTCTCTGAAACTCCAAGAAAAGATATAAGAAAATGAAAATCCTCATCATTTCACGAGCTAAACATCAATATAAATCCCATCTTTCTACGTTTGGAGAAGTTTGATCCGAAGATCCACATAAAATATAAAAGATCTCAACAACACTATATGGTTATCAAAATGATTCAAGATAGGCTGATTACTGGTCTAACATACTTAATCCTCCTTGGCATATCGTTCTGATATTGTTGTTGATCACTAGAAAAAAGAAGTTTATTAGCCATATATATACTTGAATCTACCCCCAATTTTTGGTATCATTTAAATGATGTCGACTAATTCAAGCCGCTACTTATTTGTTATATTGAATCATGATTGTGTTGCGTTTGAGTTGAATATTAGAGGAATTGATTTATTTATTCTTTTGGTTTTATGATTTAAGACTAACCGTTAATTTCTTCTAGGTTTTGGATTCATAATTCATTAATGTAGGTTTTAAATTAATCATAATTATGTGAAATTAGGGATCAGTTTACCTGAATTTCATTTGATTATTGATTCTGGTATGGTAGTGGTAAGTGTTGCCGCGTATGGTGGATGTTAGCGGTTGTGGTGGTGGATATGCATGGGTGGAAAATATAAAAATGGTGTCCACCAATAATGAGTTTTTTCGTCCTTATTAGAGAATGGGCTTGTTTCACTTAATTATACACGTAATGAAAATGGTTAGCTTTAGACAGAAATTCATTGAATGACTCTTACTTTTTTAGTGCAAGCTTAATCAATTTTAAATTGAATGAGATTTCAATCCCCTATGGACAACCTACAACAAGCATCTATCTTATCACCATATTGATTCTCGAGTTACAACTTTGAGGGTGAAGAAATTGAAGGCAAAAAACAAAATTAATAAGAGAGTTGTCAGTGCAAAGGGAGGGAGGAGGAAAACAATGGTGTTAAAAAGGGTGTAAACGTTGCATAAATCTGTCTCTAATCGCTAGATGGGATCAAACATACTTTAAAAAAGTGACATGCTAACGGTTGTTAATGTCGTTAAGAAATTAATATTTTCAGTACTTTTTTTATATATGTAATAGACTACTAGGCCAGTGGATTAACTTGACATTCAACACGGGATTCAGGTACCATCCTTTAATTTTCAAAATGTTGTATACCAAACCAATGTGTTTGCAATTTTACCATGTACTAAATGTAAAATTTCCCTTTATAATCAAATAAGAGGGAGTTGTGAGAACTTGGTGCATTATATTTGCACTTGTACCAATCACCTCTATATTATAAAATCATTATGTTGCGGTTTTCAACCAAATATTTTTTTTAAAAAAAATAACCGGTCACAAATCTATTTGTCTTGGGAGCAAATGCCTCGTATCTTGCGATTGATAGATTGGAGAAGAAAGTCACTTGAAAAAAATGAGGAAAGGGTCTCCTGAAGATAAATTAAAGTACATTTTGTCGTTTGGGATTCAATTCTTATTTCAGTTGTAAATAGACTTTATAAAGCCTCTTCACTTTGATTATTTTCTCAACTTGGATTCGATTTGTTTTTGTAAATTTAGATGAAAGAGTGCGTACATAAAATACATAATTTTTTATTTTGACAATAATTTTCCTCCCTTTTATGGTGTAACACCCCGAGTTCCGGACCAGGGTCAAACCCATATGGAGATCCGAACTCGAAGCATTACGGGTCATAAAGAGACTTATGCATATATATATATTTATTATTTAAGTTATTTCACCAAGCACAAAAGAATTTAAAAACAATAGTTCACTATTAAAACATATTTAATTATATTTCCAACAAAAAATGATATCAAATTACACGTCAAGCAATTAAAAGAACGCAACGAAATCGCTAAGCTATACATTTCTAACTTCCACTTCCAACTTCCGTGAAATCTGCAAGGATGTCAATTGGGGTAAGATGACAACTCAGTAGAATGCATTCTCAATCTCAAACATGCATAACAATATCAATGAGTCAAATAACATACAACATGGGTATACGACATAATTGCGAGCAATCAATGATACATATATTGAACCAACAAGATTATCACACAAGTATTATTTCTAAGGAATCATCTAATTCATTTGGTTAAATCATGAATTCACAATACCATTATTGTTTCTAACAAATAACCGTATTAATACTTCAAAACAAGACTTCACAACATTAATGATATTTCAACAATTTATCCAATTACATCTCACAGATGAGTTCATAACACTAATAATATTTTCAATAATCATTTAATTTAGATTTCATACCAATACTTCAATTCATATTTCAATGCTTGAGTTCATAAAACCAATAAGGCTTCCGCAAATCATTCAACAGAGATTTCAACATACGATTCACAAATTAATATTGTCACTAACAAACCATGAGTTTACAATACCAATATAATTGCCAACAAGTCATTCATCAATGATTCAACACATCTATTAACGTATTAATATAGTCACAGAGAAACCATGAGTTCACGGTACGAAAACCTTGGTTCGTACACCCACCTATCATTTATCGGCACGACAACCTCCATCGATGGTCAGGAAAAAAATTTCATATGGGATCATACCCATATGCTCTCGGGGATCATTATCCGTTTCATTCACGGTACAAAAGCCTTGGTTCGTACATCCACCTATCGTTTACCGGCATGGACAGCCGCCATCGATGGTCAGGAAAGACAAGTTCCCATGGGGATCATTACCCATTTAACTCTCAGGGATCATTACCCGCCGTTAGCATGAAACATGTTCCATATAACGGTAAAACATGAACTCATTTACTTTTATAAATTATTTTCACAAACAACACAAGCAATCATGGCTTAACAACATGAATTTCATTCAAGCATTTAATCAAACACACTAACTGCAGACATTTTGCATCATGTGTTTCAAGTGATAACTTTGCCCGATCTACCTCAACATTTTGGTGAACATTCCTGACACCATCATGTATAACATATCCAAATTTCACATGAAACTAACGGCTCAATCAAAAGTGTAAGAGCACTGCTCGGTCAAACTCGCATGCGTTGCTATCTCAAGCATGTTTGTAAATGTTAGTGATCAAAACTATAAGTCTTGATTTCTAGCCTATTTGTAGATGTCTCAGACTAGGACATAGATAGTGTAGTTGAGCTTAAATCTCTCGACGTTCATCTCTTGAAGACGAAGAACTACTAAGGGGAGCTTGTGGAACTTCTTCGACAAAAGGTATGTGGAGACTTGAACTTATCTATCACTTGGAAAGTTTATTTCTACTATCTCCTATATTGAGACATAAGTCGTATTACGATATAGTTTTCTCTATACACATTTGAGATTTCGAGTTGAGTATATCTCGCTTACATATTTCTCGAAATATGTGTTGGTAAGCTTTCGCTTCGACTAAGTTCATCTTATATCATGAGAAAATTACCGAGTAACATCTTACATGGTTTGTGTGATACAATCATTTGGTGTAAGACTTGGAAGGTTTCAATAATGATTATTTCAATATCTTGAAAATTGCTTTGATGCTAATAGTGTGTGAAAACGGCTATTGACATTATAGAAGAATGTTTCAATGATTGAAATAAAGAGTTGATGATGTAACCATCTTTGGATATAAGCATATATAGTGTGTTCGCACATTAGTGTATAAGTCCATAAAGCGGGAGCCAAGAGTATGCATATGTGTTTATACGAAATTGGTGAAGGAGACAGGTTAAGTATGCATAAAGTACGCATACTGGCGGAAGTTCTCAAACCGAGAATTTCGGTTGAGTTTGGGTTTTGTAAAACTCACAAACCAGTCACCTTAAGTATGCGTACATGTACGCATACTGGTGGAAGTTTTTGAACCGAAATTTTTTGCTGAGTTTGGAAACTTTACAAACTCAAAAACCGGTTGCTTAAGTACGCATACCTGTACGCATACTTAAGCTGGTTACTTTGTCAAATCGGTCAAGTTCATGAACTTAAACATTCAAATCATAAGTAATACAATTTTGCAAACCGTGGCTATAATGTTCATGATTGATTCAAGTGAATCAAACTGATTTGATTTCAATTGTGTTTCTCTAAAACAATTGAACAACTCTTAACTAGTTTCATTTGAGTCATTTGAACTAGTTACGGTTAAGATGAATAAGGTTGATATGAGAGTAATCATATGTCTAACCTCGGTTAACTATTTGTGAACCAACCTGGTGTACACGTTTAGGTACGGCTACATAAACCTAAATGAGGTTACATTTCATTTGTGTGTAACAAGCTAAGTTCGATCTAACGGTTGAAAGATATTAGCTTGGTTGAATCAGGTTTTTCATCTAACGATGAATATTGAATGCTTTGTTACCAAGGTAACTTGGATTACAAACCCTGATTTAAAAACTATATAAAGGAGAACTCTAGCAATTGGGAAACCTAATCCCCACACCTCCTGTGTGTTACTAGTTGCATAACTAGAGTCGATTCTCCTTTAACCTTAGGTTTCTTCTCGAGACCCCTAGGTTAACAACTTAAAGACTTCATTGGTAATGTGAAGCCAGACCCAACTATTATCTTTGTAGTTGTGTGATATGATCTTAAAGATTCTATCGTGTTGAGTGTAATTGAAATAATTGGCTCGAGATTTTATATCTCCGATAGGCAAGATAGAAAAGTAATCACAAACAAACTTCGTCTCATCGTTTGTGATTCCACAATAACTTGTTTCGCTAGTCGATTAATTTTATTATGAGTTGATTGATAATACTAGGTTGTTCTTCGGGAATATAAGTCTGGTTTATCCATTGGTTCCTGTTCACCTTGATTTATCAAAAGACGGAACAAAAACTCTTAGGTATTTCTGTGGGAGACAGATTTATTCAATCCTATAGACTTTTCTGTGTGAGACAGATTTGTCTATCAAGTCTTCGACTTTGGGTCGTAAAAACTCTTGTGGGTGAGATGTAAGGGAATCAAGTACGTAGTATCTTGTTGGGATCATAG
>JAJJWW010017134.1:0-17284 GCA_023531295.1 Papaver armeniacum
CGATATTAAGATGAACAATTATAATTTTTCTTGATTGATTCCTTGAATGTTTACAAGATAAAATGGAAAGGAGCTAAAGAAATTACAATCACTATAAACTTTCTCTCTCTTAATGACTTGCTCCACACTCGAAAAAGATCTCTCCTCCAATAGGCCTGTTCGGCTCTTTATATAGGGTATTACACAATGGATGACGACTAAGCATGCCCTTTATTTTCGGGAATGATTTGCGAAGTGTCGCAAGTGTACAAATGCATAATCTCGCGACACTCCTAGATTTCGCTAGGTCTTCACACCTTTCTCGTGTTACATTGCGTCGTCATCCATTGCGTCACTTATTTTACTCGTCTCATGACGCCTTCGCTATGTAACATTTATGGATTTCGCAGAGATGTTGGTGTTGCGATATTCTGATCCTACAGAAATGATGTTGTTCAGGGTGTTAAGAATGTTTGGAGAGTCAGGGAGAAAAAGTTACAAAGTGCTGCAAAATTTAATATCTGTCAAACACCTAAAGGAAAAAATAAGAATGCTGAATTTGAAGGAGTTGAGGAGGTTGTTGTTGATAAGATAATTCAGAATATTGAAAACAGTAATGGTATTTCTTCTTCAAACAATAATGTGTCATCTGGAAAATTTCACAGTTTACAAAATGCAGAACCGAGGAATTTATACCAATCAGTGTGGATAAAATTTTGGATGTGTCCTCAAGCAGTACTTCAGTGCTTCAGGAAGTTAAAATTGTGGGTGAAGGTGATTTTGTGAACAAAGAAGTAATAAAAAATATAGACAAAACAAAGCCAATAAAAAGAGTTACAAGGGAACAGGGGCTTTAAATTTAGAAATTTTAAAGAAAGGTGGGAGAGGTCCTTCAACTTCTCAATCTTCTAACTCTAAATGAAGATATCCTTCTGGAATATCAGAGGCTTAAGAAGATATAAAGCCAAAGATAAACTCGAAGTTTGGTTAATCGGTTTAGTCCCACTTTATTTTGGATTGCAGAACCTAAAATCAGATGGAATTCAAAGGATTGCAAATTATTGAAGTTAAAAGGTATGAATCATATGGTAATTCATAATTCTATAAATTAAGGAAAATGTAATATATGGTTGTTTTGGAGTGCTTCAATTGCTACTCCAAATGTTGTTTCTATTACAAATAAAGTGGTAGCTGTTAATGTGGGGGGGAGTATTAGTATCTGGTGTTCATGCTGCATCTTTATATTCAGATAGGAAGGAGTTATGGGAGGAATCAGTGAGTATAAGTAGATGGAATTTACCATGGTTGGTAATTGGTGATTTTAACACAGTGTTGAGTATGGAAGAAAAGATTGGTGGGAGATCTCCCTTAGGAGTAGCGATGCAAGACTTCCATGACTGTATTAATTCTTGTGAGATGCTTCAAACTCCAAAAACTGGAATTCAATTTACTTAGTGCAATAATAGGGCTGGAGGTAAAAGAATAGTGTATACTTTAGACAGTACATTATGTAATATGAAATGGTTAGAAACATACCCAAATTGGTGTTATAAGGTGGGTGTTAGAGGAGTATCAGATCATAGTCCTTTGTCGGGAGCTTGTGCAAATTTTACAAAGCCATCTAACACTCCCTTCAAAATTTTTAAAATTTGGTTGGAGCAAGAAGGTTTTAAAGAACTTATTGAGGAAGTTTGGAGAACTGAAATAAAAGGAAATCTAGCTTTTGTTTTCACTAACAAAATGAAAATGCTGAAGATTAAAATAAGGGAATGGAGCTGGAATATTTTTGGTGATGTAAGAATAAAGATGCAAGAAGCTGAAAGGGAGGTGATGAGAACTGCAAAGTTATCTGATAGGGATCTAAGTAATATAGCATTACTAAATGATTTAGTGGTGGCAAGAGGTAAACAGGAAATCATACTGAACAACATAGAGCAATGCTGCAACAAAAATCAAGAGAAAAGTGGATTAAAGATGGTGCTGCCAATACAAGGTTCTTCCATACAACAATAAAAATAAGACAGACCACCAATGCAATAACTGAGTTGGAGGATGAATCTGGTGCTATTATTACTGATGCAAATAACATTGAAAGAATTTTAGAGTCTCATTTTGAAAATAAGTTTAAGTATGAAGAAGTGCAATTTGCTGATGGCATTTTTGATGCAATTCCCAAAGTCATAACAGATGCTGAAAATAAGATGCTGAAAGCAGTGCCTACTGATGAAGAAATAAAGGAAGCTGTGTATGCTATGGATGCTAATAGTGCACCTGGTCCTGATGGTTTTCCAGGTTTCTTCTATAGGTTTGCTTGGAAATAATGGGTAAAGATGTGGTCAAGGCAATCCAATATTGTTGGAGAAATGGTTTTATACCAAAGGGTTTGAACTCAAACTTTTTTTTTTTTGCTTTCAAAGGTCAAATATGCAAGGAAACCAAATCAATTTAAATCAATTAGTCCGAGTAACTTCGGCTTTAAAATATTTACAAAGATTATAACCTCAAGAATGTATAAGGTGTTGGATAAGGTGGTTTCATTCTCAATAAGGGGCATTTGTAAAGGAAGAAACATCCAAGAACAGATTATAATTGCATCGAAATGGTGAATGAGTTGGATATAAAAGGAGAGGAGGAAATGTAGGTCTAAAGATAGACATTACTCAAGCTTATGATTCCTTGAGTTGGGAGTTTTTGTTTGAAGCTCTAAAAGATTTGGTTTTTCACGAAAATGGGTACAATATTTGCATACTTTATTTCTATCTCGCAAGAGTAGCGATCTTAGTAAATGGTGGACTCGTGGGTTTCTTTCAAGTAAGCGAGGACTCGAGACAAGGTGACCCTTTGTCTCCAATCCTGTTTTTTATAGCAGAAGATATTCTAAGTGGAAACTTGAAGAAATGGGTGCAGGATAAGAAGATAATCCCTATGGTGAACATAGGAGGGATACAACCTACTCATTTTGTTTTTGCAGATGATGTTTTTTGTTCTTTAATGGACACAAAAGAAACAATCACCTATTAAAAACTTTTGAAGGATTATCAAGATTCATCGAGGTCAAAAAATTAACCAAAAGAAGAGTAAGGTCTTTGTGGGAGGAGTTATCAAGGGAGGAAGCAACAAATAGCGAGATGAGTTTAACATGCCATTATCAAAGATGCCTGACAAGTATCTGGGGGTCATTCTACAACCAGGTAGAGTGAAAATAAATACAATTTGGGGAGTAGTGGAAATGATTCAAAATAGACTATCTGGATGGATATGAAGTTTATTATTTTTTAAAGATAGACTGACACTAGTTCAGTCTGTTCTGAGCACCATACCTATATATAATATGGCAGTTTATAAATGGCCAATTAAGATTGTGAAAATGTGTGAAAGAATGATAAGAAATTTTCTATGGTCAGGGGAATCAGATACTAGAAAAGCAATAACACTAAAATGGGATAAAGTTTGTGTTCCTCTCGAGGAAGGTGATTTGGGTATTAAAAGGTTGGAAATTGTGAACAAATCTTTGCTTATGAAGTTGCTATGGAAACTGCTTGAATCGGAAGATGAATGGGTCTGTGTTTATGAGATTAAAATATTTTACAAAAAATGGTGAACTGAAGACAAGTTACAAGAAATCCTCAATCTTACCTGGTCTTAAATGGGTAATGGAAGATGTTAAAAAATATACTAGGTGGGTGGTTGGTAATGGGGAAAGTATTTCAATTTGGAATGATGTATGGATCAAAGACATGCCATTATGTGAATTATTTCCAGATGATACATATATGGAGGATACAAGGAGTAGGAAAATGGTCGATTTTATAGAGAATGGAAAATGGGTTTTACCCGTAGAATGTTACAATACTTTCGAACTTGAAGAATTACCAATTTTATCAACAGGAGAAGATAAAAGAATCTGGTACGTTACTCTAACTGGTGAATTTATCATGAAGTCAGCAGTAGAATGCATTAGAACTCATTATGATAAAAATGTATGGACAAGAAAAGTATGGCATCTAGTTCTACATCCTTTCACAGCTAGTAATATTTGGAAAATAGTAAGAGGAATTTGTGCAATTGATGGTAAATGTCAGGGGAGAGGTTGCAGTCTTGCTTCAAAGTGTTATTTGTGTGCAAATGATTCTGAAAATTTGGAACACATCTTATGGCACTGCAATTTCAGTCAAATAATCTGGAAGTGGTTGGGAAGCATGTTCTTGTTCTTAAATCCTCAGTCTTATGAAGATGTAATGACTTTAGCTGGATCAAAAAGCAGTGCAGTTCAAGAAGTATGGATTTTGTCAGCATCAATAACAATGATGGAGCTGTGGTTCCTAAGAAATAAGATTGCATTTGAAGGAATAAGACCTGATATTGGTACTCTCAAGAGAAAAATCCTGAAATTCACAAAAGACTGTGAACTGAGAATTACAGGCACAATGTGGGATTAGCTATGACTTCCAAGATTTTAGAAATTTATTTGAAGAATAGACCAGTGAGAAGACTGCAGATAATGGAATTAAAGTTTGAACTACCTTGTAGAAATCAAATAACGGTTTGTTGTGTGGGTGTTTCAAGGGGTAACCCAGGTGCTGCTGGTATTGGTTTTATCAGTAGAAATCATGAAGGAGTTTTCCTTTTTGCAGAAGTAAGGGGGTTAGGGGTTGCTACTACCTTCATAGCTGAACTCATGGCAATTATGTGTGCTACAGAATGGGCTATTAAAAATGGGATTCAAGACTTAATCATCAAATCTGGTTCAAAGGAAGCTGTAACAACTTTCTTAACAGGTAAAATGCCTTGGTTCTTAAACTCCAGATGGAACATAATAAATAATTCCTCATTACAAATGATGTTTGTTCACTGTTATAAGAGCAGTTTTTATGGAATGAACAAACTCAGAGTTTGTTCATTTTGCTCCCACTATGGCATGAACAAACAAGAAAAATTGATGTTCAAATCATCAAATATGTTGCTTTGAACATTGAGTTGGTACATCCAGCGCGTGTCTGTGGTTAGGACGGGCGACATTCATAGTGACGCGGGAGTCCGACAAAATAACGCCGGAGTTATTATTTCCAACGCGCGTCTTCAACCTTGACGCCAAAGTCCGTATCAATAACGCCGCTGTCGGCCTCTATGGCGCCAACGACTCAATCTGAACGGCTACACAACCCTTTGATCCAACGGTTACATTTTTAAAATCTATAAACACTCCTCATTTCAACTCTAAATTCACACATTCTACACATTCTTCCCTCTCAAATCATCTACAAAAATGCCTCTCGAGTTCGTTCGTTAGATACAATAATGAAGAGGATTTAGCTATTTGCGAGCCTACGTTTTCACAATGCTACAAGGGGTGCCTGGGTTGAATAAAGGGGAGAGTCAGCAATACTTGATGAAGCCATCTTTCTTAAAAGAATTGGAAGTCCCAGGAATAACATACTTTAGATCTTATTGATTATGTTGGGCTAAATTTAAATGGTCCTGTTTCTGTTTTCTTTGTAATGGGCTGTTTTTCTGTTTGGGTTTCTTGACCGGGAAAGAATCCCTTTTGTTTGTTTTTTGTAATTTGTCTTTGGCTTAATAAAATCTATTATTGATCGAGCAAAAAAAAGTATGTTCTAAAAAACATATAAATAAGCCTAACGAATATTCGGTCTTTAGTTACATACCTCACATTTTTGGTTCCCACTGTATATAGGCGGAACCGGTACAGACTTAGCCGCGCACGTCCCGTCCCAAAAAACGAAAAACTGAACAGAACAGGACAGAAACAAGCAAGACCGGTTTGATTGGACCGGGTCGGGTCGACCAGACCTGATTGGACTGAGTTGACTGGATCGGACCGGCTGGACCGTCCCATGGTCGGGTTGAAGATTTTACTTGCACGACTTTTCTTCTCCTCGGAAACGCGAACAGACTCCGCCGATCTAAATAAATAAATCTGGATCCGCAAGCAAATCCCAAATTGCAAAAAACGATGATTAGGATTAAGGATTAATCAAAGTAACCCCAAATTACAAACGATTAGTTAGATTAAATAATCAAATTAATTCCTGATTAGTAACCTGATTACTAACAAAATAATCAAAGTCATAAACAATACCAAAAATAATAAATCAGAATAATTCCTGATTACAAACGATTAACCAAAATAATCCATAATTCCTGATTAAATCAATTTTCGCTGCAGATTTAATATACCCAATGTATATGCCAAAATCAAAAACATTGAAAAGAAAAAAAAATATATAGGAGAAAAAGTAGATCCAACTTAGCTGATTTGATTCCAACAATTTTAACATTAGCTTGTCGATAATTGCATAACTGCGTTGATGTAAATCATCCATTTATAGAAAAAAAAAATCAATCGATCAAATTAGCTCCGTGGTATAGCTTCGTGCATGATAACGTTTGCAGTGAAAACATGGAGAAAGTAAAGAGGCGGAGAGAAGTTTCTATTGAATAGGATAAACTGTGTTACATAAATATATTCCTTTATATACAAGTAGGAAGAAGACCCTAGACACTATATTGGGCCGCACATCCATGGATAAAAGCCCTACAACAGTATAAGCCATTTTTCATGTAGAGTCAAATGTATTTTCCATCATCTATAGTTAAGCAATGAATATCAAACATTTACATGTGAACCTGGGTTCTTTGGGGGTTGAATTTCCAAAAGATCTTTACGTATTAAGTAAATTGTCCCGTTCCAACCTTGCTAATCCAATCACAATTTTGTAAAATAGAAATGCAACAGTAAGTAACAAAAAAGTTTAAGCAAAACCAAAAATGCAATCAACATAAAAACCAATTACAAAATGTATAATATTAAATAAAATAATAACTAGCATAATTAAATCAATTTATTGTAACAGAATATAAGCATCAATCATAGCTAACCTAATTGCTTGTAATATGCTCTTTACATAATCGAAGTTCCATATATGTTCATGGTCGACCATTCGAGCATTAACCACACCTATTACTTCATCCAGATTATCTAAATTCACATAAGTTTCTCTGTGGTTACTAATTGTTGAATTTCTGTACTACTGCCCCCCAAATTATCATGTAAATCGCCGCATGTGTAACAATTCTAGGTAGTTTTGATGTTAAACCATTAGAAAATTTACAGTAGCCCTGAAAATCAACCACCAAAAAATTCAACAAGTTTATCAACAGAAATTACTATAAAGTTACCGAAATGAATATTTTCAAGGTTTAAGGAAACTATAAAATCAACTGATTACTTAAGTGAGAACTTAACCAACCAAACATCTAACTCTCCATTACAAATATAAAGAATAAAATGTGAATCAAGACATATGGAAATGCAATGAATGTAAGGTGACAATTTTAAAACCTGAATATACAAAATTGAGAGATTGGCGATTAAAAAAAATGAGAGAAGACAAAACTTATCTTTCAAATAGTTTGTGATGACGAAACTTAAGTTTCAAAGTATTGATAAAGAATTTCTTCATCTCTCATCACTAATTTTGAGAACGTCTTCAAAAATACGCTGTCGATATCGATTTTAGGTTTTCAAAATTAAATAAAGCTGAATTACATAGTTTTTGGATCTCAAATTTATGTTTTGAAAAATGGATTGAGGACAACATAGCTTCAAAACATAGATCTTTCGTAGGGGTCGGTCAACGGATAGATATCCTGCGGATATTGGCAATTCTGGTAAGGTTAAGGTTAAGGATTATCGGATATCCTAGTATCCGATAATATCCGACGGATACCAAAAATTCGATTCGATAAGGTTAAGGTTAAGCTTATCGGATATCGGATTTTTATCCGTTAATATCCGTTAATATGGGAACCGAAGCAAAAGCTAAAATTTAATAGAGTTTTTAAGTTTTTGTTCAAATGTTTAGTGTAACCGAAAGACAAACAAACCCACACAAACAATACTCCCACTCTCCCGGTGTCTCAGTCACATCACATATGAAAAAAAACTACAAACACCATGTCTTCTTGTACACGAAGTGACACGAGACTTAACAACAATGACAACGACAGTTAGTGATGATCTTCCTTGGCGTCTGGTTGCTGACATTGCCCATGAGGCAATCCACCTTCACCAAGTTTAGTAGCCTATGAAAAATTATGTTGCCAGTGACTTATTATCATCAGTTGGTAGTGATTCTGCACTTTGAAAATCTGGATTTCCATCCTGGGCTATAGCACAAGTAAAAATTTGATCAGCAGATGATTGAGAGACAAGCCATAAGTCATGTATATGTAAAGGAACTACAGCTACTTACCATTTTATCTTCTTTTTCTTATGGAAGTAGAACCACCAAACAACAATGAAGGATAGTAGCAATCGGCATTCCACAAGAATGGAGATGCTAATATCAAGTCCAATGAATTGAATTATTTCCATTCTGTACAGTTATGAACATTGAACACACTATCAATTGCATTATTAAACTCTTGCGCAAAGTGTAAAAAACAGTGTTTAATTAAAGTAACATACACGTAGTTGTATTCTACCAAGAGTTGGAGAAGTTAATAACGGAGTGAGTTGGAATTGTCGCTGGGTATTAGCATAAATAGATTGTCCATAAAAGGAGTCAGTCTCAAATCTGAAAGTACGATATATATTATCAACCTTCGTATAAACAGAGGGATTTTCACCTTTCCTTCCTTCATACGTGATAGTGTTCATAAACAGTAGAATTTCATAAAAATGTTTATGAAACTGCACTAAACCTAATGCATCCAGCCTATTCTCTTCGATTTTAGAACAAACCTGCATCATTAATCTAATCCTAAACCATTAATTTCATCTTCAAATCCTCCTCTCAACTTTTCTTATAGTCCTAGCTCTTGATTCGATCTCAAACCAATTTAACAACCCTGCTACTTCTATCAAACCCACCAATTAGAACAAACCCATCTTCAATTTTTATCTTAATAATCACCAATTCAAACCCCAATTCATAATCACACAAAACTCCCACCCTGTTCTCCTAATCATCTTTCTTTTCATCAAGAACAACCTCACTCCTTCATCATCTACAATATCTTCACTGGGCTGATTCTTATGAATCAAATCTCACTAACAACTCACAAATCTCTCAGAACACGAGCAAGAAGAACAGAGAAAGAGAGAAAGAAAGAAGAAGATGATAAAGAAAAAGAAACAGATCGAGTTTATCTTATCGTATTGATTCTAGGATAAGGCTTACCACCACTTGATGAGACTCCAATTGGTAGTACTTGAAAATTACTTTAAGACGCTCTTCATCTATCTAGATACTCCGACATTAACCGACCTGACAGAGCCCAATCCGATTCCGATAGGTTAAGAGCAATATCTGATACATTTGATCCAATATCCGATCTGATATAATCTGATAAAACCTACAGGATTTCGGACAACCAAACGTGATCCCTTGAGATTTGCTATCCATTGCGCCCTAATCTTTCTGGAAGTTATCTCATTATGCCGACTCTCTCCTCTCTTTAGAAAGATAACACTCGAAACTAAACGAGAAATGAAGAAGAAGATCATATGCGAAAAGGATAGTTTGGACTAAAATAAAACGAAAAAATCTTGGAAAATATGGGTTTGAGATAATTTTGAACGAGAAAAATGGGTGCGCCGGTGAGTTTCCGTCTCTGGGTTTGACCTAAAAAAAAAAAAAAACGGCATGGTGGTAGCCACTATTCTACAAAGAAACTCTTTTTAGCTCGATTATTTAATAATCTCTCTTAAATAATATTTTTGGCCGGTCCCGAATCGGGGACAACATGCCCGATTAATAATTCGCTAAAATTTTAAGATAATACATTTTTGATTACCTATGCAAACCCCATATGAAATATAAATTAATAATGCAATATATATATATATATTCAATCGGTTCGTTCAAAGCTCCCGGACCAGATGGATTCACAAGTAAGTTCTACACTACTTTTTGGCCATCAATTGAAACACAAGTATTTGCCATGATCCACCATTTCTTTGAACACTCCATTATCTAACACCTCATAAATCACACAAATATCACTCTCATCACTAAAAACCAAAAACCCCACTAAACTAAATGATTTGATACATTCCTTTAAAAATGATTTAATTGACTTCTGCTTTTTTCTAAAATCAAAGATTGCATTGAATTTCACTTTCAATTTTTCTATCATCGTATAAGAATTTTTCAGTTGTTTTCTCTGGTTAGATCAAAAGAAATTATTCAATGTGATCACGCTTAATAGCCTCGTTTGAAGGGGTCATTGTAGAACTTTCATCATCTTCTTCCACATCTTTATCGGGCTTCATACGCCTGACATTATTTCATCACTAACAATCAACTTCATTTTCTTACACTTAGACATCTTCAATCTATTTGAGAATTATGTATAAATTTCAACTTCGCATCAAATTTTGCAAGTCTTGAGTGATATCACCTGCCTATATGTTCAATCAATTACACTTGTGTTATCTGTTGATCGAAGTTTACAATGATGAAAGCATCAATTTTGTCTAAACTTGTGATATGAAATTTATGCTATAAGTTAATAAAATATTAATTAATATATAAATTAATAGTTATTAATTTATCGGTTAATTAATATCTCGCTTAATTAATAAATTTTGATGGTCCCGACGGCATTAATTTATAGAGTTTCTACTGTAGTTAATTTTACAAAATCAGGCAAGCTTCATCAACTAAGTGAAGTAATTTCTTTTCTTTTTTATATGTTTGAAAGAATTTTTCTACGTATCGTGTCATACCCTCCCTCATTTTATATGCTTATAAAATACCCTCCCTCATTTTATATGCTTATAAAAAGGGATCAGAGGTGGATCAAAAAGTCACTGTATACTAACCCAAGCTTGATCAAGCTTATGCTGTTTTGGTTTGATCATAAAAAATGAAATGATATAGTATAACACAATAAAACAGATTAGCTAGCACAATTTAATTTTGGTAATTAATCTTTTAGCCAGTTACATTTTAAACCAAATTTAAAATATTATTATATTATTGGATAACGATTATTACATGAAACTAGTTGGAAGCCTAACAAGCTAAGCTCCAACGACATACTACTACATTAATTGAACAGGTTGCTGTGCTAGCCTACCAGTGAGCCTCATGGGTAGCCTAGCCAAAGAAGCCGAAGCGGATGGGGGGCTGAGATTGTGTCACAAGGGGGGCAAACTAACTCTACATTCCATGTTAATTTCTGCAATATTACGCCATCGGGGACTCGAACCCGGGAACTCCTGGAATGCATGAAACTTTGGGGAAAGGGGATGACCAGCTGAGCTAGGTACCCGTTCTTATTAAATAAAATTGTTTTTATTAGATTCCTAGAAGCACAGGTTCATTTGTGTAGAATTCGGCTTAACAAGATTTTAGAAATATTCTTAACCTAACCCATCTGATCCATGGGATACGCACTCGCAAAAATGCGGTAGGACCGGATTGAATGGGCAGATTTCAGGCTGGTTCAACTATCTTTTCGTAGTGCTGAAGCCCAAGGTCGTGCCAGTAAAAACCCAAGGAGAGGAGGGCCGGATCCGGCCTAAAGAAGAACCATTTTTTGGGGACCATGGTTCTATTTTTAGTAAGACATTTAGAAGTAAATCTAGGTCACCCCTTATCTAGATATTTCTATTAATACCTAAATTACCCTCCTGATTAATTTTGGGTAATAATTAGTTAGTGTTAATAATAGTTAGTGTAATGATTCGTGAAATGATTAAGTTAAAGATAATTAGTGAGATTAAAAAATCAGATGGTTTTTTTTTTAAAAAGAAGTAGAATTATTGAGAGAGTAAAGTTAGAGAAGATGAAGAAGTAAAACATGGATTTTACCAACCACAACCGGAGGAAGAGTATTTGGGTACCCAGGTATGCTTCAAACTTAGATAATGTTGGTTGAATTGATCCAAAATTTCAAAAAAATGTAAATTTTTAAGTAGATTTGGGCTTGTCTTGCCTTATGTGAAGAACAGCACCAACACATCCGACAGTGTAGTTCGGGCTTATTTTTCCAAACACGCAGTTACCAAACTCGCTTCTTAATGGAGGTTTTTAGTCATCTTGCTAACATCAGTTAATGAATCCTTTGTTTATAGATTACAGAGTAATGTCTGGTTTGCTCATAATGTCAGCTTTAACTTTAGGGTCTCAAGTTCAAATGGGTTGGTTCGCTAAGAACCTATATGTAACCGAACTTCGCTGATTAAGATTTTACTAAGGTAATAAAGTTCGGTTGTTTCAAACTTCATACTCAACTAATATCTAACCGAACTACACACAATTATTAAGAGTTGGTTTGTCAAGGTTTTTGCTAGCAAACCGAACATAGTGGGACAAGTTCGGTTAAATTGAAACTCGATATAGTGGGCAAAATAGCACGGTTCGGATTTACATTGGATTTTTTTTAATTTTTTTTTGTAATATTGTAAAGATTCGGTTGAAAATAGTTTTAGCCTTCTTTGCGAACCAACCGAACATAGTGGGCAAAGTTCGGTTAAATCAAAAATCAACATATTGGGAAAAATAGCACAGGTTAATTTACATTTGATTTTTTTTTTTTTGTTTTTTTGTAATATTGTAAAGTTCGGTTAGAAAATAGTTTTAGCCTTCTTGCGAACCAAGCGAACTCGAAAAAATTAATTCGTGATAACCGGGTGTTCTTCGTGTTCGATTTTCGAGAATGTTCGGTTAGCAAACTAGTTTTTTTAAACTATTCCTAACTCTAACATGCCCTTGTAACTTCCATTTTAAACCATATTTTGATGACTAATTGCTCAAAATTTCAATCAAAAATAATTAGAAGTAATGGGTTTGTGGGAAAATACTTATGGATAGGTTTATTTTATTAAAGATTGATTAATCCATTTATGAAAATTGATATGAATCGACAGGCTAAAATTTAATGATTTGATTAGATTTGTATATGATCGTGATTAGATGATCATAAATTGATGAAGAAAGAAGAAGAAAAATTGGTAGAATAGAAGGAAAAGAGGTTGTAGTTAGTTATAATTTTAATTAGGTAAAAGTGTAAATATGTTAATGATTTAAATTAAGTTATATATATAGAGGTGGTGGGTGGTTGTGGTGGTGGTGGTAGATCGGAGGTGGTAGTGGTGGCCAAGGCGGTGGTGGGAGGAGGTGGTGGTTATTAGGTTAGTTTTAAATTAAATTAGGTTAAGGGTAGGTTAGTCATTTCCACACTTTAGGACACCCCTTATAACTATAGGGAAGGTGGCCTAATAAGATCATGGTCCCAAAAAAACCATGGTCCAAAAAAAAAAAAAATGGTTCCTAGAGAACCTAGGGGCGGTTATACATATATAATATATTGGTGCAGTACCTCTCTCGAGAAAGGCCTACCATCTTTCTTTTTTATTTTTTTATTTTTTTATAAGCTGACTAGGTATCACCGGGGCCTTACGGCCCCGGTTCAACCTCCCGTGATAGTCTTCAGTTTACATACATTAGAACAGACTACAAAAACAATATCTATCCCTGATTAGTTTTAAAACCCAATAAATCGCATTAACTTGCGAACAATAGAAAGAGTGTAGTTTATGCACATCATTGTGTTGTGTGCATAATCCCGTTAAGCATCAAGGAACAAAAAAGTAGAGTGGTCAATGCAATTACTTTCGGTCGGGGAATAAAAAGCAAAAATTGTGTAGATGAGGTTTAGGTCACAGGATACAAATCTCGAGATCGGAGAGCAAAATAACTCTAAAGAACTTGTACATTTATTTCGATTCTTCCGCACTCAAATATAACTTTATCCACCAAGTGTATTATTTTTTCGTAAAATAATTTGGTATCCATCTTTGGCATATGAATTGAACTGGAATTTTATGGCATGAACACGTGAATCATTCTTAAATAGAACCATAAAATAAAAAAACATGAACGACTAATCAATGAGCTTTTTCTTACATGACCAAAAACCTTTCCGAACGTGGTTAAAACTGGGATGGACCTGACGTGAATCGAAACGCAACCTCTCGACATGAAGTCAAATGCGCTACCATTGCGCTAGATCCATAGTTTAAATACTTGTCTTCGTATGGGACATAGAAAGCAGGACATACACCTTTAGTGCTAGTCTTCCAACTTTTTATCATTCCTAACTCAGTATTTTACCACCGAATATGAATTCTACTTATAAGATCCCAACTAATCACCGGCAATACTATTAACTCGTATTAATATAAACATATGCTCATGCACAACTTCCATAACTTAATTCCCTGAGAGCACGGTCGAGAGGGGTAATCAAGATTTTGTCGAGAGATCATTCGAGCCTGGGAATTATATTTGTGAGAAAACCTCTAGTGTATTAAAGAAAACCAGGCTATGGACTATAAGGTATAAGTATTCCTACATTTCTTCCCAAATAAAGTCTGGGAATTATCATCCCATTTGGTATAATGTATCCATATGACATTTCTCAATAGCAAACACGCTAATATAATTATTTTAGCAAACTTATTTAAATAAAAACGTAAAAACATGGGGATTGGAAAGTTAATGTCCTTCTTGAAGATACAGGCCAGTGTAAGTCTGACTAAAGAAAACAAATGTAAAAACATGGTGATTGAAACACTGGTACCTTTGAATCCATCCAGTAGGAAAAGTGGAGAAGTTAATATCCTTCTTGAAAATGCAAGCCGTGTGTAATCGCAAATAAAGAAAACAAATGATGTGTATTAACTATTAAGTATAATGGCTTACCCAAAGAATTCTTGATTTTCTTACTTGAGAGTTTTTCCATTTTAATTGCTTTATTCAGATGCCAATCCTCACATTTCCTTACAATTGGCATGTGCTAAATCTGTACCCATAACTAAACTATTTCTATTGCATTGCTTCATATGTACATACCCCCATGTGATCTTGCACAGCATAGTACAAACCATTGATCTTTATTGGAAGTTGAAAAATGAAATCTCTATAATAACCTTTAAATAAAGGCTGCCAAATAAGATAATTTGAAATTGAAGTTGGTGGTATTTACATTATTACTGAGCATGAACACATTCAACGGTGACATTTTTGTGCACGTGAAGCTAATTACCCACCGCCGGGGAATGAAAAGCATAAGTTGTGCAATCGATGAGATAAATGTCCTGAATGCAAAATATGTAGAAACTAATACATGTACCTCATAAATTTCAAGTCCACCTTCAAATATAAGCTTTTAACAGATAAGACAGAACAACCATCAATTTTAGTGCACCAAAATAAAACTAAACAAACAAAATCCAAATTGTAAAAGAAAAAGATCTCTGCTAGTTTGAATACTTCAACCACGGGTCCACAATTTAAGAGGTAGTGTGAGAAAAAGAATTAGCTATCGCATTTGCAGAAGAGTAGCCTTAGCTCAAGCTAAATAACTAAAAATGGAGAAGGTCAACAAACCACACAAACCACTTGTATTTATGTAAAGATTTTAAAATTCATTAGGCCTTTAAGGGTCAACGAGAGAAAGTAGTGGAAACGGTGAAAGAGATCACTTCATCAGAAAATGTATGAATACTTCCTCGTAACCAAATTGAGATATATTCTTCTCGGAGCGATGTTGTACTTGAGACTAAAAAAACATAGTGTTGTCCAAAATGATTAATTAGGGCTTGAAAGATCTTTAGGCACCAGCGACTTCTTGTGTAGGATTGGTGGCGCCATTATTGGTCTCTCGTTTGGGGGAAGTACAAAACATATGTCAATATTGAGATATTTGGAAGTTTAGTACTTTTCACTTGATCTGTGAGTTTGTTATAATGGGGCATTGTTAATACTTATCTGATTGTCTCTGCCGCATTGAATTTTTAACTAAACCGGCAGGTAGAGGCAATGTTTTCCAAGTTAATAAAACATTGTCTTTCAAATAGAAACAACAAAGCAGTAGTAATGGGAAACTAAACTTTTATGCATTATACGTGATTACTTGTCTCTTAGGCTGCAGATAATGGCAAATAATAACAATCCTTGTACTAACTTAAATTTTAGTAAATCGTTGATATGATTCCATTTACGGACAAAGGTCGTGAAAATAAACGCGAGAACACATAATGGTCTATAATAGAAATGGAACCCATGATTAATTTGGTCAAACAACATAAAGTTAAATTCTTCATTTCAACTAACATCATGAGCAAAAATACATAATAATTTACTTGAAGGTTAAACAAAATATGACATAGGACCAAGGAATGGCTTTGAAAGCATACAAACCATTCGGTGATCGGATCACATTTGTCGACTATTACCTGACAAATCAGAGAGGATATAATAAAAAAGAGGTGTTTACGTCAAACAATTCAACTGCTGTAAGGATTTGTAATGTAGTTACGAATACAGGAACGAACTAACAACTATTTTCATCATTGCCAAAGTTGGGAACCTCGGATAGCAAAGTAATTTAGCCACATATAGGGAAAAAAAAAAGAAAGTTATCTACAACCGTCATATCTTAAACATCTTTTATATTCTATTTATTAGCAAAAAAAAAAAACATCTTTTATCTTTTTCTCTTAAGAATAAAGTAATTTGTTTTTTTGTGGCATGTATAGTTAGTATCTTTTTTTTTTTTGTGATAGCCATTCAAAAAAAAAGGATCCACGTAAGTAGCAAGAGTGGTGGACTAACCCACATTCTCTCTTATCATGTAACCTTATCATTCTGATTTTAAACGAGGTCATGAATAATAATCTTTAAAAATTTCTAGGCGATAATCATGGAAGGAATCAAAAAAACTTTAACATAAAGTTAGATGGAGCCCATCATGACTTATAAACTGACCCGTTACTTATATCAACATTTCATGGATTGAGAAATTCATAATAAAGATTAAAATTGCAATACCTTGTACTCTTTGTTCTGCAAATTTTATATTTTGAAAAATAAGCATACTCTAAATTTTCGTAACACCCTGTTAGTTATCATCATACAACAATTTTTATTTTCATGTGGTATTTCGGTTGGTTGGGATTAAATGCTTTTCAAATAAATACCATCGATCAAAGGTCGAGAAAAAGAAAGATGATGCCCGATAAAAACATAAACTTATATGACCGCTAAATAATATTCACACAAACTATTTTGGAACTGGAAAAAAGCACAGAGCTTAACTAACCTTCACCAATCGAACTCTTGCCCAGTCTTTCTCAAAACCTTGATTCCATATTGTTATCCACCCATTCCCGATTACTCATGGTATTACTACACCCGACCCGGTGGTGAAGCCGATGTCACCTAGTAACCTACCATACATTCTTAACGGCAATATATAAACTCTT